>VTPC01006666.1:0-58155 GCA_011009095.1 Ignelater luminosus | reverse complement strand
ACCAAAGCTTTCGAGCATCTTTCACAATCTGCCGCTATAGTGTCCACGCTGTCAGTGACTATGAAGTTTTTCCCAATCGTGAGCTTTTCCAGCAGTACCCAACAAGTCAGCGTAGTCGCATATACTGCTGCTAGCAAAGTCGTAACATATTGACCCAGACCTATACATAACTTGCATGTTGTCTGTGCTTTGTTATTATGGGAAAAACGGGATTTCGTGACCCATATGGCGATGATACTTACCGTCAACATACAACTAATGCGCCACTTGGCCAGTTCGGAACGTCGGAGACGAATGGGTTTGATGATAAAACTAGCTGTCAGCATACTTTTAAAAAAATGGATCAAACCAATGGGCTCCAATAACAGTAGATGTCTGTCTAAAAAGTAAAGTTCCCGACATAAACCACCAATTAATACGGACCTTGGTAGACTTATAAGGTCGTTCACAACTTGCTTTTGCTTAATAAACTAAACTTGAGAGAAACACACGGTATATTAAGCTCTCTAAATGCTTACAGAACTTTGGAAACAACTAGATAATTATTTGTGCTGAGCGGGATCACAATAATCTTGTTCACCTGGAACTGACTCAAACATAAACATCCAAATACAAGAGTAGATATTAACAAGCATATTGAAAACAAAGTAAATCAATTTATCCAGGACGGAAATGCAAGATTTCGTGATGCAAGAAACAGTTGAACCTGTGTGTTTCCTCCAAAGCTCACTGCATTCCTTAAGCTTCACAACAGCTGAATAAACGATACTAAATCTCGTTACGATAATTAGCATATGGTTTATAAACCAAACTCAATGAACAAATACTGCAAAACTTCTTGTGGTTTTGTGGCGTTGTTTCTATAAGATAAAATGATCGGTGGTATCAATTCTTAAGCAAAAACTGACATACGATAAACGAAATCATCTTGTTATCCAGGGGATTATAAAGTATATCGTGATGAATTACTGCGTCAAATTCGGTCAGTCGAAATTGCACAGGGGGCTCAACACAAAGAAGCGGACTTTCTCAATAAGCGTGAAAGGAATTAAAGACGAGAACGGGATCTTTTTGCACGCACACGGTACTTTACTTAGCAATGCGGTACCTCTGGTTGCAAAAGCAGACCAACTGAGAGAACTCCACGACATGATGTTACATCTTCAGAAATATTGGAAACCTTAGCAAAAGTAACAGGGTTGGGAGGGTTTAAAAACGAAACTACTCTCTAAAGTCACATGGGTGCGAACTATTGTGATTGGAAGACAAAATGCGCAAACACCCCTAATCGGTCAACAAAAAAATATTTTGAACGATAGAACAAAATATTCCCACCCCACTGTAAGCAATAAATTGTCTAGCGTTTGACAGTTTAGAAAGCGATTTCAATAAAAAGTAAGGACTAAATCTCTAGATACAATAAGAGTTTCAGTATTGAAAATCATTTTATAAAGAAATAAAAGGCAATGAAAATGAATTGGCAGTAATGTACAGGTTACAGTTTGACACTTGTTAAAATTTAGTAAGTCTGAACCTTTTGAAATACAAGAAAAATTTTATTTTTTAGACAAATTCTCTATTCTATTCTATTTTATATTTGCAGGCCATCTTAAATTCAACTACTAAAATAAAAGGAATATTTTCTCGTACTTTACAAACTTTATAGATAAAAGGGTCTACATACGAGGTGTGCCCACGAAGATATTATTGCAGTAAACACAACCAGACGAAGTTAATTAGTGAAATGTGACTTCCAGATACTGTTTATTGACCATAAAGCACTTTTTAAATATAGGAAAATCGGATTTTTCAAACTACCACAACAGCTTATTTTAGAACGGTCTATATAAAAGACTATTTGTCCAACTTTGAGGTAGTATTTTCATTTCTCCATCTTTCGACGTTGGGTTAATGATGTAGTGAAATAATTTTTCTCGATTTTGTCAGTAGCCATACCTAAAAAGGTATGAAATATTACCCTGAGGATGCCTGCATGATTTTTTCTTAATATGCGACACTTCAAGTTAATCTGTAATTCATTACTTCTAATAACTCCACAACTAAGTCAATGAGTGGTAGGTCTAAGAGGATATGCGTAATAGCAGTTGTATACATTGCTCCGGTTATATTTAACTAGGTTTGTCTTTGCACCTTGCTTCGTTCTTCTGATGTTCTTGAAGCTCACAAAAGGGCAGTGATTGGTCTTATGATCACTGTATATTTTTTGTGTGCTATTTTTGGCAACAGACCTCACATTGTTCCAAACGTCCGTCTGCAAGCCCAACAGGCCTTAATGGCTTGGCTAGTATTCTTTGCAAATGCGGTCTAACCGTGAGGATTCGACCTAGAGAAATCTCCAGGTACCGTATAGGCCAAATTCTTTTAATCGTTATGGGACACTTTTACTTGTAGATAAACAGTTCTTCTTAATTGTACGTCTTGCTTTATTTTGAATATAGTGCCGCTAAACAATACGGTGTTGAAAATACTTCTCCCTACGGATATCCCCCACACAGTGGTATAAATATTCCTATGTTTTAGTATATTGAAGATCTGCCTACAGGAGCACATATCACGACAGCTCTGTTTTTAACCATCTAAGTTTTGCTTTTTGAAATCTACTTTTGGTTTATCATATCACTTATCCTAGTTCTTTTTCGCGATTTTGTTGTTTATTACGATTAGTTGTTTTCTTTTTCTTAAAATTTTCCATGCCTTAATTATGTTTGTTTCTATGATTAACGATATCTTTGGGTATTATCAATCCAATTTGCATGTTGATTACAAAATTCTCCATTACTGTTCTAGTTCATTTCTTAATTTTGGTAATGAAATGTAATTAAATAATGCCCAAATGAAAATTGTAAAAGTAGAAGTACCAATCATTACTACAATAAAATGCTTACCTTTGGAGCGCACAAGTCGATCCATCTCTATCTGTTCCTTCAATTTATTTTACGAGGAATCTTCTCATGTAAATTAACTTCCTTCTTTCTAATCCTATTTCAAAATCCATACTGTAATGATATGTTTTCTAGTTTTTTTCGTTTAATTAATATGAATAAAACTTGTTAAACCAATATAAGTTAATCCAACATGAAATAAACGCCAAATTAGACCTTGTTATAAACGACATGAAAGGTTTTCGAAAATAGAGCAACTAGCAAAATGTAACCATGAAATAAGTCAAGCGGTTGAAAAAACTAGTATTTATACTATTTGAATATTTTCAAGGACAATTTCCAAATTCAGAAAATAACGCGTAGTTATAACTTTCATTTTGCAAAAATTTATTAGGTATTCCTACTAGAAATATCCATCGCCAGTTTTTAAAAACGAATTAAATACTTAATTTACTAGCGGAAACAGCTCTTAGACAAGTTAACTTTACACCAATTTTATACAGTGCTTTATACTGAATATCTGAAATAAATAACAAAGAAACACGTTCTACATTGCACCAGTTTCTCCAATATTCCCTTTTTTTCCTCTGAAATGTTTTTATTGAGTTTCATTCAAAATGAAGACTTCTGGGTCAATTCCAAGAATAACTGGTTGGAATCATAGCAATAATAATAATAATAATAACCTGAGATTTCCAATACAATTTTCACGATAAAGTTGTCCAAACAGGACCCAGGATGGGAACGTAATATAGCGGGACTAAGTAAACGCATATCGTTATATGAGTTCTGTCGGTTGTATTGAGTGTGTTCAGGTCCCAGGCGAACTTCGGAGAAATTGCTCGGCCCGGGCAAACACGGGTCACCTGACCTGCCACCGCAGACATATCAAAACCAAAGAGATCCTGATAGCTCTTGATTAAACTTCCGCCTTGTAATAACTGAGGATATCCCAGGAAAACGTGGGTCGCCTGTTGCAACGACATCCGGATTCCACAGTGCAACTCCTGTCAGAACAAACCTGCAAGGAAATTACTACTGACATATTGCACCGTGGTTGGTTTATGCAGTGGAGTAACGAAGATGAGGATAAAGGGTTGGATGTTTATATCATCAAACTTCTAATTAAATTATTTATTTTAATTATTTTTTGATTAATTTGAATTTAAATCTGGTTAGACAAGTACACAGGCAGTCTTACATCTTGTGATAAAGGTTCAGGGACGGATTTACTAAACCATCGACTTCAGTACCTTAGTTCATGTAGCAAATAAATAATGCTCTGATGGGGTTGCATAGATAAACAAATGAAGTAAAATTGAGTGTCAGAATACACGCGAATACGTCAACATTTTTAAAAAGGAAAAAATATTTTTTTCTTTCGTGTACGTATAATATGATTTCGTGATAGCTAGACGTGCGTGAATCATAAGCATATATTAAATATCGCAACCCCTTAAAGAAATCAAAAGATGCCCCGACAGATATGAATTCCATGACATTAATATGATACATGTGCGCTGACATTATACGCGCTTGAATGCATCCAATTTGTATTCAGGCAACCTCGGGGGAATTTTATAAACAAGCAGGTTATAAGCGCGCCGATGCGGTTTTGTCAGTATTTTCGGGAAAAAACTTGCATTTGAAATACATACTTTCAGACTTTACACACACGCTATTCTGTTTAAATTAACTGAGCTGAAAAATATGCCAACTCAATACTTGGAATACACCTGATATATTTTTTCTTTGACATCACTCTGAACTGAACCTCTGAACACGGTAAACTGACACGTTTGCCTTTGAGGAAGAACAAAAACATCCTTGAAAATTACCTTACTTGTTCGAGTTTTAAAACTAAAAGCAATGACTTGCTTGTTGTATCAACAGGATCAAGTGGAGAAAAATAACATGCAAATGCGTTGTTAGCGAGCTGTGTGCACCGGCCGCCTTCCAATTCCATTTATCATCCGGCTCCGGCAGCATCGAAATAAAACACGAGCGCCGCATAATGAGCTGCTGGATAATCGGATCTGATGATCTGATTTTGTAATGAAACGTTGTTGTAAACGCCACCAGCGGATAATTTACGTTAAGACGCGGACATTTAGAAAAAATATACGTTCTCCATAGCTAACCTTAGATATTTTCTACGTCTGAAAGCATATGAAAATCTGGATGCATCCATCATTTTTCCGCGGACGGTTGCTAATGCACTTTTCCTGTTTAGTTAAAAAATATGAATGGAAAATGCAGTAACCCGTAAACGTGACGTGACGTGACGCATCAAGGTTTATATTCGCTCGATATTGTCCGCTAATCGGATCCAGACACAATTGATGCGCCTTGCACTGCTGCATTCGCCCGGATCTTGATTGAATTTCGTCGTGCACCATGAATACAGACCGACACTTATTCTTTTGGACCATTTACTTTGGCTCGTGGTGCGCTCGTTTGTTTTTATTTGGTGATTTTCTTTAGGAGATCCAAAAAGTGCATCAGGACACTGAGATCTCAGCGGTAATGCGGAAGTGATAAGAAGTTGCAATTTTACGAATCCGGTTTCTCTGAATTGTAACTTGTATACAATAATTAGAAAAGTATTTAAATATCTTGTTAACAATTTCTTTTATTTGGTGAAACTAATGAAATTAAGTTAATCAATTATGTACGAAGTATAATGTACGAGTATGCCTCTGAAGCAACAAAATAAGAAAGATTGAAGAGTGATATCGCCAACTTTATCAAATAGTCCTCTATGTGTTGCGTATTCTGTAAAGCTCTTAGTCCATCTCACGAATTTATTACAACTTAACAGTAAATACATTAACACCTCTTCACTTACGTAAACATTAAACACGTTCATATTATGAACACTTTTCATTATAACACATCGTTCAATAAGTCCCGAGACTAACCCAGAGATGGTGCTAGTAGTACCAAACTAGCCACGTTTCCCTAGAGTGCGAACCTTCACATGAAACGTGTAAAAATTTCACGTCGATTGGACCACAAACAGCAGAGTTATCGAGGTTAGAGTAAAGTCACTTTGTAATTTGTTTGAAAAATGGAACAAAGCGAGTTTCGCGTGTTGATAAAACATTGTTTTTTAATGGGTAAAAACACCGTAGAAGCCCAGCAATGGCTTGAGAAACGTTACCTGGACTCCTCTCCATCCAAATCAACGATTTGTCGTTGGTATGCTGAGTTTAAACGTGGTCGTACGGACACAAACGATGCGGAACGTTCGGGTAGGCCATTGGAAGCCGTTACACCGGAAAATGTGAGTGAAGTATTCAAAATAGTAATGAAGAATCGCAAAGTAAAGGTCCGTGAGATTGCAGAAATGACACAGATATCATCTGGAAGCGTATTTACAATCCTTCATGAAAAATCGAGCATGAAAAAGGTTTTTTCCAAGTGGGTGCCGCGATTGCTTTCAATGGAACAAAAACAGCAACAAATCGACGATTCAGAGAGCTGTTTATCGCTATTTACTCGCAATAAAAAGGATTTCCTGCGTCGATACGTGACCATGGATGAAACATGGATACATTATTTCACTCCGGAGTCGAATCGGCAATCATCTGAGTGGCGCATGGCTGGCGAAAGCCGCCCAAAGCGTCCAAAAACGCAGCAATCTGCTGGCAAAGTCATGGCGTCTGTTTTTTGGGATACACATGGCGTCATTTTCATTGACTACCTGGAAAAAGGTAAATCGATCAACAGTGATTATTATATTGACTTGTTGGTACGTTTGAAGGAGGAGATCGCAGCAAAACGACCGCACATGAAGAAGAAAAAAATCCTTTTTCAGCAAGACAATGCACCATGCCACAAGTCCATGAAAACAATGGCAAAAATCTACGAGTTGGGCTTTGATTTGCTTCCCCTCCCCCCGTATTCGCCAGATTTAGCCCCCAGCGACTACTGGCTCTTTGCTGATCTCAAAAAAATGCTACAGGGAAAAAAATTTGGCTCGAATGAGGAGGTCATTGCCGAAACTGAAGCCTATTTTGAAGCAAAGGATAAATCCTTCTATAAACATGGTATAGAAATGTTGGAAAGGCGTTGGAAAGATTGTATCACTCTAAAAGGAGATTATATTGATGAATAAAAATGATTTTTGAAAAAAAAAATGTTGTTTTCGTTGTTAGTCTCGGGACTTATTGAACGATGTGTTAGCGAATCACTTACACAAGAGTAAGAAGATACCTCTCGTACGTGAACATCCCCCTAACATAAATATCTTACATTTTTTCCTTGAGTGTTTATACTGAAGAGGTTTTACAGTACTCTCAAGATGACATGCAAAGCAAGTCCATTGTAGTATATATTTTTAGGCTTATAGTATTAAAGGTAACAGAATTAGTTAGTTCGAAGTCTTGAAAAGTTAGTGATAGACGACAAAATTTAGAAAGGTGTTTTACAAACTAAAATGTCAGTTGTTCGTTATACGTGATTCAAAATATACAAGTCTGAAGCAATTACTATCTAGGCTCTAAAAGTTATATGAGCAAACCCATAAATTCTGTGTAATGAGGCACCTCAAAGGTACGCAATGTCTCTCTCAGAAGATTGATAAATCTTCAACAGTTTCCAGAATTTCTGATGATGGCGTCATTTGCAGTAGATTAGATTAATATTGGGTTGTTTAGGCTCTCATCTCTTCTTCTTTGCAACCTAAAAGATCGTTTTGCACGACCGCCTGTGAAGTGGCACTTTACAACTGATCGTCAATATCAAATTTGACAGTTACAAACATTTGCAATAAATCTGAAGTATCGATGTTATAAAGCCGTATCAATGTTATAATAAATTCATGATACGCACCTATGATCTTGGTCAACTTCACTTTTTAATCTGCCGTCAGAAGTTTCTCGTTTCTATTTTCTTTAATAAAATATGGTTTTGGACACGTCAGTGTACCGACAGTTCCTTATCCAAGTGTGAGTCTTCCCGTTTCTTATAGTTTGTGATCCAGGAGAATTACTTCAAAGTGTTTATCGAGGTCAAATCTGACTGGTATTTCCCATATATTTATGTTTGGCCATTGATCCTATAGGGTTTGTCCGGAGTGTAATGCGACTAATTTTCTCCCGCCAACCAGACGCGCTAAAGGATGGAGTTTTGCGTTGGACGGCTCGTGGGGAGTCTCATCTACACAATGCGACCAGTCTCAGTCGCCTCTACGCATGTGAAAAGTGAGGAATGCGGTTAAAGTGAACACCTGTTTTGTCGGTCGGTCACGGAGCAAGATGGAGTGTACCGTGGAACAGCGTTACGCAATCAAGTTTTGTGTAAAATCTGACAAATTCAGTACCAATACGGTTTCTACGGTGCAACAAATCAAAATTGCAAGTTTTAAAGGCCTGAATGAGCAAGTCGAAGACAAAATCCATGCTCATTGCTTTTTTTGACACCAAGTATGTGATCCACAAGAAGTTTGTACTACTCGAACAGAGCGTTAATGCGGCATTCAACGTGAAAGTACTCAAGAAATTGAAAAAAAGAGATCGCCGCCACTCTCTCACTGCGCGTGAGAGAGTTCCTGGCCAAGAACAACGTAGCAACGCTTTCCTAGCTCCCCTAAGCCCCTGGCCTGGCTCAGGCAGACTTCTGTTTGTTTCCCCAGATCGAAACCAGCCTGAAAGGACAGCAGTTTGGAAAACGTCTAAGCCACTAAGAAGAGGTCTCTGAAGAAGATTCCCATTGACGCCTTTCAGGAAACCTACCAAGCATGGAAGACGCGCTGGCAAAAGTATATCGCCGTCCAAGAGTCTTATTTCGAAGAATTCTAAGTACTTGTACCCATATCGTTAATAATCTTTGTTTTAAATTAATTCAGTCCCATTGCTTTCAGGACAAACCATGTATGTCAATCTCTTCTAGGATCTATAAATAACCAATCAGATTTCCTGGTTTGGAGACTACTTAACTCCAATCTGAAGCCGCTTTTTTCCTTACTGTTGATGGTGGAGAGGGAGCATATTCAGTAGCGCTTTTATAGCTGCGGTTGATGTGACGGTCAAGCAAGCAAATGAGCCTCTGTACTTTCAGTAGCATAACTTGCGTTTGTTTCTCTTTTATTTTTGGCTCAGATGAGTATTATGCAATTAGACTTTAGCCCTCAAGGAGTACCAAAAAGTCTACAGCACGTTAAATAACTCTATTTGTTTCTTATAAAAGTCAAGTTGTACACCATCTAATACGGGAGCTTGCAATACTTACTTCATTCTATTGAGAAATGGCACAACAACGGCTTTGTTTGGATTGGTACTACGATTAATTTTAGTGTTCCAGTATCAAGCTTTCTGCATGAGGGAAGAGATAGTTTGGTCATGCTTGTTCCTTATGAAATCACTAAGTCGTCAGCGTGATCTCGACTTCCAAGCCCTTATTTGTTAGTTCTAATGGATTTTTCATATGAGCAAATTCATAGATTTTGTGTGATGAGGTATTTCAAAGGCACATGTCTGTTTAATGTCCGTATTTATAGTCGGTACTTGAGTCAAGTTCGAACTTGAGCTCTTCTCGGGCATGCTCTGATATTTTATAGCTAAGACTCGAAAAGATGAACTCGTTCTTGTGCTCAGACTCAAAGTAAAGAAATAAACGATATGAGTCTACGTTATGAATTGAGCATGCGCGCTATGTCAAGGTATGCGTGCTGGAGTTAACAACGAACTCATTTAAGTACTGGTTATGAATACGGGTATTAGAAAACTGATAAATCTTTAACTTATCAGAGCTACTCCATTATTTGTGATGATGGCATTATATGAAGTAAAACTCGACTGAAAAAGCAGATGCTACGTGCAAATGTTACCATGGTACCATGTGGGTTCCTAAGGTTATCAATCGGTAAAACTTTTTATCTTTATTCAGTTTCACCAAATACTGAAAATGAAATGAAATAGCCTCCTGAGCTTCCAAAGCAAAGATTCAAGTTTGATTATACTTTTAGTTAAATTCCAGATATTATCATTTTGACTTATTAGATCACTTTGGCCTAGAACGTACGTAGTATTTGCCAGCAGATTTTTCAGCGGCTGGAGGTTGCTTCATCAACAAACTTATACTTTATGTAAATAACTATAGACCATAATTGGATGTGCGGATCTTTTGATATTGAAGCTGCAGGATCTGATTAATATTAGATAGATAGGAATCACAGCAATTTAAAAAATTTTAAGAATTTGGATTTTTGCTTTTAGCTTTCAATAATCTACACTTTCTCAACTTCAAACTGGGACTAACCAATTCCAAATTGGGAAAAATCAGTTTGGAATTGGGAATAATACATTTTAAGTCAATTTGAGATCAATCAACTTTAAAATGAGATCAGTGAACTCCAAATTGAAATTAATCCATTTTAAACTGATTTCAGGATTATTTATAATCTGAATTTTAAAATTGATTAATGTTAGTCTGAAATTTATTGGTCCCAATTTGAAGTTGAAAAAGTTTGGAGTTTCTCATCTTCGATAGAAGAACTGAAAAATCTTATTTTGATCATGATAATTGATGATTTAGGTTTAGTAGTGAATAGAGTTTAAGTGAATCAGTTTGGGGCAACAGAAATGCTAGACTAAGTACACAAGGCTAACCGTATTGCAAAAGAAAGAAACATTTTATATGAATAATCTCCAAACAGATTTAATTATGTAACTCGATTAAACCGGAACCGTTGGGCTGATGACGAAATTCACTAGTTGTGTGCTTTCAAATAACTGAAAACGTTCACTTACCTTAGTATAGCTTTTTGCATAAATAATGACGAAGTGGTTAGTAATATATTCAAAATTCAATTTGGTATTAAGGCAAAATTGCCTTAGAGCTTTCTAGGAGGTCTATTTCTCATAAATTAATACAAAATCGGATTTAGTGTATTTGATTTAATTCTTTAATAAAAGAACTTCTGATGCTGATTACAGACTACACCCTGTATAGTAGTCCGTGAAATGTTATCAAAGATTCTTCCCTACTAATTTTGACGAATTGTGAAGCAACTAAATTATGCAACGAGAGTTAAGCACGACACAAGATTGATCGCTATTGCAACTAATGCTAACTTCATTGACGATTCTGCCTCGATTTCGAATTCCTGACAAAACTGTGAATAAATCAAGTTTCAAGAATAATGAAATCTTAAGTTACAAAATGACCACGTAGTTTTCATGTAATCAAATCTGCACATTATTCATTTTGAACGTGTGGCATTGCATAATCAACCAAAACTCCAAAATCTAACTAAGAACGATAATAACTGATTTTTATATTCCTTTACTTTTATACTTCTCATTTAAGCATGATCTTGAGAGTTTTGTCTGAAATTTATCATTTGATACAAAATTTTAATAAAGTAGTTAGCCAGTCACTGATAAGAGAAAGGACGAATTGCTAAGGTTTTACAGTTGAAAAGAAGAAGAAATTCTGAAGCAACTTTTATAATCGTGTTTTGTTATTCAAATAATAAAACAAGTTAAAAACTGCTTAGGAATTCATGAAACCCATCGTCTCCAGAGACGTATTAAGGCATTATTTGACTTGAACATAAATATGCGCGTTCATGTCATAGCTTCAATACACAATTTATGTAGGTGCATGTAAGATAGTCATCATAAATTATTACCAAGGTAAACTAGTAGTAAGTTTGTGCATTTAAATCACAGTTATTATCTTAAAAGTGTTAATCAACGAAGAAAAAGTCGCATACATAGTATCTGATGTTTCCAATTAACTGAGTTAATCAATCGGCAGAGGGCGAGGCGGGGCCCCTTAATCAAGCGCGCGAACGGGAAACACTCTAACCGGATCCGTTGCGATCCAATTTGATCCCGAAGTGAGTGGCTCGATCTATGCCGGTCCTCGCGTCAAACTCAATTAGGGCCGGTTCCGGTCGCCGGACTCCAACTTTGGGTCCCGGAGTAATTGGGCTCCATTAGGACGCGACAAGATTGTGTTGTTTAAGAAAACAACGCGCTAATATGTGACTCTGTCGTAGCAGATCTCCCTCCCTGTTCATCCTTTTACTTAATAACTGCATGTGAAGGACGAGAACGATATCGTAATCCTTGAGGCTAATTTCTTCTTTTTCGAAATGAAAAGGAAATATAACGTGAGGGGTTGGGGAGCGTTTCCTCAACTGAATATTATACATACACGAGTTGTTCTGTAATTTCAAAATAAATTTAATTTAACTTGGTTCGCGAGGCGCAATTGTCGTCCGGTTTGCCTTCAAAAGACTTTTGACCGAGATCAAAGGCCGCAGAGAGGACGCGATAACCGCAACTCTTTAATATTACCTGGCTTTCGCTTTGCACTTTAATTGTAATACGCTTTAAACCTAAACCGCAAACTGTAATAACCCGTATTATTTGTTCGTGAGGCAATATTAATAAACCCTGAACTCAATCGACATGCACGGCAGGCACATTTGATTTATAATTCCGTGTTTATAATACTCCTTTTTTATTTCTTCTTTTATTATTATCAGTTCCTTTTTTGTACTTCAGGGACTTTGAATATAAAATCAACTCTCTTTTTGCTTTTGTTTGAAATGAAATAAAGGATTCTGTACATGAACGTTTGTTGGAACTTTAATTGTTTTTATGGCGGAAATGGAATCGAAACATTTACAATGGACTGATTTTTAAATTGCATTATTAAAATAACAATGGTGATTTTAAAAGGTGAAGCGTTGATTATGCGTGTTGTCATGGTGTTACTCATTATTATTATTATTATTATTATGTTTTGTTCTGCTTAATCTTTCTTTCTGCTTATGAATTTTTAATAATTATGATTGTCCTACAAGATATAAATTATAACAAAAAAGCTTCTGTTGTTTAAAACTTTTGTTGAAGTTTTAATTTTAATAGACGGACAAGATAGATTTGTATCAGAGGTGGGCTCACCAAAATCTACAACAAACCAATATATCATTAACATATGAATCAGGTTGCATGTCGAGTGTTACATAAAACTAATGAGCACTGTAAGTTTTTGCCGATAATGTCACTGTAATAAGACGCTATGACAGACAGAATCTCTGATAAGACTACATACATACTACGTATAAGTTTGCGACTTCTAGAATTGTTCTGTTGATAGCAAAAACTAAACTTTGCGTTTTGTTAATTTTTTAAGAAGCCTTCAAAAAAGTCTTTTAACTGACAATCAGTAAAGAGAAACGGCAGGTACAATACAATGTGTTTCAATTGTGTGAACAGCACGAAGTGTCTATTGCAAGTCTTTTTTCAAAGTAGTACACAAAAATTTATTGTCATGGTTGGTATTATTACAATAAAAATATCTGTGTATTATTCCAAACTTTTACATTAAAAAGAAAGAAGGATAATTTAGAAAAGTAGTATCCTTGTCTATTAGTGGCACTTTCGCATTTTACGTTTCTTACCGGTAACCAAAACCAGACAATTAGTATGGTTTACGGAACAAATAACATAAGCTCAAAAACAGTCATGCCATTACTCTATGGTTTGATAGAATAAACATCAAAATTGTTTTGTTGATCTATGATTTTATCTGTGTTCTACTTATTGCTCTGTATGAAAGGACTGCATTCTTCTGCTTGGAGGATCTTGTTCAGCAAAGAAAGGAACTTTGAAAAAAGGAAACCCAAAGGTGGTGTGAGAAATTATTAAACCCTTGGCCATTACAGCTTCGGTATTAATGAGTACTACTAAAGAAAACCAAAACAAATCTTAGCGAGTTGCTTTTACAAATGTTAATGTCCATCCATCCATTTTTTTCTCTCCCCTGTGCAAACAAAAAGTTAATCCTACGAGACAATTGGTTTCGCTTACTTGGAAGTTATATGTGCTGTTGCAAACTATTATGCTTTTATCGAAGGTCGGTCAGGTAATTATTATCTGATAAAGTCGTGGATCCGCTAGAAAAAAATGAAACCTTTGCTTTGGTACCCGGCAAAAGTCAGGATTTTTCTGCAAGAGCAACTAAAGAAGTTGGTTCTCAATTCAATGATTCCATTTTGAAGGCTTTGGTCGACAGTCCATTTTCAAGCATTAACAAAAGTCAATAAAGAGTGTCAAATTTTAATTTTAATAAAATTTGGCCTGCTAATCTTGGTTGATGACAGTCGCTTATTAACAGTAATTCTTTTTGCAATTAGCTCGTCTGTTGAACCGGCAATTGTTTCACGTGGATTTGATTCCTCGGTTTCTGGTAATTTAATATAAAATGCCTTTGTCCAGGAAAACTAAGCTGAAGAGAAAGGAGGATGTTTACACAAAGTTTCATGCGCATTTGTGGAATGCCCTATACATCGGAAATGGTAAATGTATTTTATGTTTCTGACTAATGAGAAACATTTCTTGCAATTTGATACACTTATCTTACTTGACAGATGCTTGATCAGGTTATCTATGTTCGTTTCCTTAAAAGTACACATCTCATTCTATACCCTGTGCAAGATTTTATTCAACAAACAACATGCAAAAGAAAAGAGAGGGATGACAGAATGACAACATTACAAGAGTTAAAATCAAAAATAATAATCTTTCAAGATCCTGTTCAGTAAAATGCGTTTATCTGGAAGTTAAAAAACCAAGAGTACCTAAAATTAATATCTTCAACTGCGTCTTTATATTTATAAACTGATAGCATTCAGAGCACGTCGCAGCAAAGAGTACATGCTGATAGTAACGTAAGTGAGCCAGTACGTGACTCAGATGAGTTATGCGGTCTTCTAAATTGAGATTTCATACGGAAAAAAGTCAAAAAATAAACTTGCATAGAAGACTTTGTTGTATGGTCGTAGTTTCATCAATGCCGAGATAGACCGTAGCAGGCACTTGATATGTTACATTAGGTTAGGTTAGGTTAGGTTTATACATTTGCTCCATTGAAATGGATGTTGTACAAGAAAGTTAGAATTATCATCTCCTAATTCTTTTAATGATGTAATGCTACTGTATAAGTGAAAAAGTGAAGGCATTGACCCGTGTGAAGCCATTTAAATAAGAGGCATGTAAATCAATAATAAAGAATTATTGGTTTTCCGAAGTCCTTACAAGTGACGTATCAATTTAGTATAATTTTTATCTTTGCAACACCAGAAGTCATGAATACCTCAGGTTATCTCACCAAACTAGAATACCATTATGAAGACATACGTCTAGTCTAGTGAATATTTTGTTCGCCTATGTTTGCCTGTAAGTGCAATGGATTTGTCTTTGTTCTAATTACATCTAGAAGAACTATTGCAACCTAAGTTCAAATTTTGATTGACGTTCAACTGCTTAGAAACAATTGTTACAATAATAGTTTCCATGAAGTTAACCCTTGATTAAAATTTAAAGTTAGTTGATACAACCTGCCTTAAACAAAAGAAACTATTCGTCCGCTGCCGAAAGATATCAGAACTCTTATAGAAGAATCGGATGACAAAAAGGACACTGAAGAAGGTGAGGAAGCAGACGAGCGACAAAGAAGACATTACTGAAGAAAACAATTTATAGAAGAAAAAATCATTTTTCTATATTTTCTTCTGAATTACATTAACCACAAAAAGATTAAAATTCCTTTTTTTACTTCAAATGCCAATGTCAATAAGATTACTACCAGACAACAATTTAAAACAACTTCTCATATGAATTAATTTTTACCACATGAAATTCCAATTCAGAAGACATTTCATGTACGCGCATAGCATCCTGCTGATCCCATATCGATGTTGAGAATCTAGCCGATTCGCCGCAACTTGGCCACCAGGATCTTCTCCTCAGACCATCATACATCTCAATTCTTTGTATTTTCAGTCTTGTTGCAATGACTCTCCAACCATACCATAAGTATGTAACACAGGACATACGTCTTCTAGGGCACTCTACATTTTCCATCAGTTGCTACCCCCATAACAAGTTTGATTGTTGCAAGAAGCTCAGAATCTTCTAAGTTCCCTCCAGTTCCACATTTTTTACATCGAGCATCAATACGGATTTTCGTGCTAATTAGATGTTTAGTTAACTCAGGGATTGTAAGAAGCTGTTAAGGGAATTATAAATTATAGTTAATGAGCCATCACAAAGTAACCTAATTTGCGTAGCCTATGAAATGAAAACCTTACGTCGCGTCCGTCGTTGATTTTCCATTTCATAGGTTACGCAGATTGGGTTACTTTCTGACGACACGTTATGATACATTTACGTTAAGTATGTTACTTGTTTTGTTTATTTGCTATTTGTAAATGCTAATTAGTTTTAGATATGTTCCATGCCCATAGCAAATAAACTCAAATAAATAAATAATGGTAAGTAGCAATGTTGACGGTCCGAAATGGTCACACTTAATGAGAAGTTTGTTTGGGCACTGCTAAATTATCATTGTTTGTACTTGTGTTTAAGCCATATGCTATCATCCTTCATTTAAGATTGCTTGCTTACATAACTTTAAATAATTCCACTTTACTTAAAAATGGTGTATCCTATAAAGAAAACATTAGAACAATTTTCGTCTGTAGATTACGTTATCTAAAGTTCCCAAGAACAAGGTAACTGTCTTTCTTGGATACGTTAATAAAAGTACTTCCTTAAGTTTTTGATTATTATTTAATCTTCTTGACAAAAGGAAGTACTTTTATTAACTTATCCAATACATACGTACCTTAAGCCATGGATCTCCAATACGTAACTGTCTTTCTCTTCAGTGGTATAACTTAACAACACTTCTTTCAAAAATGCGTCGTTTTCTATGACCTACAAGCAATTTAATAAAAAAACAACTCTTGCGTAAGTAGAGTAGTAGAGTATTTGCAAAAACGAATCAATGTCAATGTCATTTCATAGAAGGAGCAATTTTATATGAAATCATTACGATGAGAACCAATTATATAGTAGCAACTTGGTCAGAAAGGTGAATAAACAAAACGACAGATTTAACTGAGGTATGGGAAGCCTACAGTTTGCCACATCCACTGAAGAATACGAGCTGTTAGGCTACAAAGGTTTTAAGTACAACAAAGAAAATGAAGTAAATGACAAAGTATATTGGATAGGTTCTAATAATATATGTAATTACGTAGTGTAAACGGCACAAATAGAGCAAAGTCACTCTGAACCGACACACCGCAAGTTTGAGCCTGGAATCGGAAAGACCTTCGGGTCTGGGATCGAATTCATATGCAAAGCTATATGACCTAAGCAGTTGATGCCCAAATTGAAAAACAATCACAACAAAAACTAACATCAAAAATTACATTAAGGCACAAGAAATCATAGCCGCGGAGCTGATGATTGAAAAAAGAATTGTGCTGCAAAAGATAAAAAGGTAATAGTTCTCAGGAAGGTCTTTAAATCATCAGCTAAGCCTAATCGACAAGCTCGCACGTGGCTTCAATTATGCCTCTACCAAAGCAATTGCAGCGCACAGTACGACGAATCAAACCAAACAAACCAAACAAACTAAACTATATTACCAGAACCTCAGACAATTGTAAAATTGTTGATTCGAAACAAACCTCTAACTGATGACTATATACATACATAATTACATATACTCGTTAACAACAGCACCTTCCATTACCCCTGGCACACGTATATCTTTAAGCTTGATCAACTGCATTTCACGCCACATTTACAACGTACCCAAATTATTTTACCGTTTGCAGAGAAAGCAAGCATTTCCAAAAATATTTCCTAGCAGTCAAGTTTGGGAGTACTTCTACATGTGACAATGTGAATGGCGCAAGATCTGATTATGCGGTTTGTCGGGTAGGTACATGACTCAGGATTCGTAGCCAACATGAGAATGTTCTCGACTTTGGCCTTCACTTGTTTTGAGAAAATTTCAAACACATCAAGAAAATGACAAAGAACTAGATCTTTTCACAGACTACTTTGAAAACCTTTGGGTAGGACAAATATGTGGAAGAAATCACACGTGCGGTCAACTTCAATACCCTATCTATGTGGACCCAAAATAAAAAGTACCGTAGAAGGCTGGCACAATTGACTCAATGGCATCATAAGCCAGATCAAACCTAGTATGTGAAACTAAAGCCTAAGCCCTAAAGCATCAAGCTAAATAATAATACAACATTTGTCTGGCATAAAAAACACAAAGAAACGAATATACAAGGATTACGACAATAGACTCTAGGAAATAGTCAAAATCTACCACAAAATATCAAAAGTGAATTAGTTTTACTCGCTACCAGGAAAAAGGATTCTAATTATAAAGAAGTCATACTTACGAGGTGTGTGAGAAAAGTAATGAGACTGGCAACACTGCGGGAGATCTGGCAACGTTGTGTCTACCGGCCTGTGCTAAACCGGTTTGTTTATCGCTTCCACTTCCTCAGTCCGAGTTACAACTCCATACAGCTAACACATTATTTTTGACAGCGCCATCAGTGAAGTTGTGTTTTTGTTGTGTGTTACAGAAATGGAGCATCGAAATTTAGAGCAACGTTGTGCAATAAAGTTTTGTGTTAAACTTGGTGAATCCGCGAGTGTGACTTTTGAAAAGTTGAAACAGGTCTATGGGGAACAGTGCTTATCAAGAGCACAAGTTTTCCGCTCGCACAAATTTTTGGACGGCCGAGAACACGTTGAAGAAGAACCTCGCACAGGGAGACCTTCAACTTCAAAAACTGACGAAAACGTTGAACGTGTGAGGGCTCTTGTGAGATCAGACCGTCGTTTAACAATAAGGATGATGAGTGAACAGTTAAATTTAAACACTTTCACCGTGCATCAAATTTTGACAGACATCATGACAATGCTCCGTGTCACACAGCAATTTCCATCAGTGAATCTTTGACCTCAAAACGCATCACTGTTGTTCCTCATCCCCCCTATTCACCTGATTTGAGTCCTTCTGACTTTTTCCTTTTCCCGAAATTGAAACATGTCCTAAAAGGACGTCATTTTGGAACTCTGGAGAACAATCAAAAGGCTGTGACCGACCAGTTAAAAGCCATACCAGTTGAAGACTTCCAGCGCTGCTACCAAGAGTGGGAACAACGACTCCGCCGGTGTATAGCTGCCCAAGGGAACTACTTTGAAGGGGATAACATTGTTGTTTGAAAAAAATAAAAACTTTGGTTAGTATGAAATCAGTCTCATTACTTTTCTCACATACCTCGTATAATGAATTGACAGACTTTGGTGAAAACATGCGACGTTGGATGTAACGTTATTTTTGTGTAAAATCATTTTAATTGCGTAGACTTTTGTGCAGAAAAAAACAGTAAACAATTTACAGTTTACATAATTAGTTTAACGAAACAACTTTCCTGGAACACGAAAAATAAATGTTGTGTCCTACATCACGTGTTTTTGGAAGTTCCTTCAACCATGAAAAACATTTCGGAAAATTCCATTTAACTTGTGAACGTTACATCTTATGAAAAAACACCACAGTGCTTTTTGTTCCTAAATTATTTGTAGATCCCAAAACAAGGTAATTGTCTTTTTTTTCAGTGACGTAACATATTTCTTCTTAAAAGGTGTGCTCGTTCCACAATAGTAAGAGTAAAATCAAGGTAAAAGAATTAAGTGGAACTAATCTGAGTTCAGGGATCCGCTGGACCAAAACTTTCTTTCGTTTCAAAGACAGTTAACATACACAAGAATTCTCTATGATTTACTTTCTTTTGTTTTAATTCAAAACAGTAAATAGGCTTGTGATCAACACTACAATGAAAATCTTAGAATGGTAGTATCAAGCAAATCGATTTCAGTAAGAGATGCGATAAAAGAGATCATCTTATCATTAATGTTAAATACTGTTCCTTTTAAAATAATAAGACCACACATTTAGTTTACCATTATACCTTCTAACAATTACCTATGACAACAGTTACGTTTATTTCTTCTTTTTGCCGTACTGTAAATCCACTTTATTCAGAAAGCTTTACGAGCTTTTTCTCTCTTTTCTAGTTGTAAACGTTTTCTGTTTTACAGTTGATGGATTTTAGTACTTCCTTTAGTTTTATGAACACTTCTTAAAAAGGAAACATCCTGACAATCGAGTTTAAATTTAAAAATTACATTAGAAGTAAGAAACCATCGTCAATAACACTGTCAGTGTAAGTGTACTTTACGATTCAGGAAGTGTTTTAAAATACTAAAACGAGTTGTATATAATATATTATGGGGGCGTACGTCAGTTAACATTTATGACTATTCGATTAAAACACGAGTTTTCCATCATAATCATTTCGAAACAAAAACGATATTGTCAAGAGCGTTTTATATTACCCGGTTTGACTGCAACAAAGGAATGATTCTTAAATTTTTAAATTCTCCTCTGAATCATAATATAATAATAAAATCGACGGAAAAAGTACGAAATAAATTTTACGAGCTTATAATCTTAATCTGTCCGTATTCAAAGGTAATAAAAATTTTATATGCACTTGCAGCGAAATTCACTCTACGAAAATGCGAAAAATATAGGGTCATAAATATCAAAAAGCGGCAAACGTATCGACGTTAGTGATTGGTCGACTCGACAATGTCCAAAATTACGAGATATAAATTCTTCGTTCTGATAAAGTCTTAACTGTGTGACGTTCTCAATAATTATTATTTATTAAGTCTTGTAATAAAGTATGTAATAATAGTAATTTTGAGGTAATGAAGTGCAGAAAAAAACTCTGCCTTAATAAATTATAAAACAGACTTCATAACTTCAAAATACATTGACTCACCATCTTAACTTAAGTATCTAACGTTCTAAAAAGGTTATGAAAAATACATTATTTACAGAACTTACTGTTATAATTATAAATAATAAATTGTGATATTGCCCAAAAGCACAATTAAAGCATTCCAAGTGCCTGAACAAAGACTCTGTCGATTTTTATCTTATTTTACCGGATTAGTATTGTTAATATTTAATAAATAAAACTACACAGTTTAAAAAAACGTGTAAGTCAATCTGTAAAGCAGTTGAGGAGAGCAGACTGGAGCTCTGAGGCCAACATGCATAAAGGAAAACAATATACGCCACAGTTATCACAGCTACGATAGCAACTTGGGAAATACAATGTGATTATGGTGAATTCTAAGGTTCCTTGCCGCAAGTGTTTTAATTGCGGTGGTAAGTATCGGCAAGCTCAAACCTTAGTGCGTTTGACAGTACAGTGTCGGACAGTGTAGGTTTATTATAAAATTGCTGAATTGTTCAAATAAAAAAATTCTATTAATAAACATTAATTGAATTGGCTAACTAATTTAATTGGGCCTCTTAGCAGAAACCGTCCCTGTTAAAGAACTGCGAATATGTACATTAACTTGTACTCTCTTAAAAGTCATTTTCAAACCTGCTGTTTTTCTAAACATTATTACATTCTTAAATAATTTACTATAAATAATTAAGAAAGTATTGTCCAACGAACAATTTTTGAAGACTTATCTGAATACCAAATAAAGTCATCAAAATTAAATGAAATCTAAATAACTAGGTATATACTTTTTAAAGCTTTAAAAAGTTTTCCTTAACAGTGTTGCTGTAAAATAATTTGAAGAACAAATATTTGCAGTTTTTTAATTTTTAATTTGACATGTAAATTTCGTGTTTCAAGCTTACCCACCAACTTATTAAGTACCAATAAAAATGGTTTCTGTAAATATTGCTTATGTATATTTATTAAAACGAAAAAGGTATTAATAAATAAAATTTAATTGAAGTACGTTACCCTTAAAAAGTTAATTACTGCTTTTGACAACAGTTAAGGGTTTTTCGTAAACTTTTGGATGGCTTCTGAAGAATTTTGTTTGATGTCTGTACCGCTTTTAAGAAACTTTTTAGCTCAAATAGTAGACAGATTTGTAAATAAATTAAAAACTTTTAACGTTAAAACGTTAAAGCTACTTTACTTATATCAATACTGTAAAAGTTGTCGATATAGTGTTTAAATGGTTTTCAAAGTTAATTTTAAGCAAGACGCAAAAAGCTCCTTCTAGTGCTTTTAATGCAAATTACGTATCTTTGGTTTTAATTCTCATAGTATGCACACAGGGTGTTCTGAAATGTTGTACAGAACGATTATTTCTAGTTTGTCGCAACATTACTATTCAAGCAAAGTGTTTTATGGAAAACGTATCGACTTAATTTTTTTTTTGTAGTGGAATACATAGGAAATCCCATGCTAATTTTGAAATGTTTAGATATTGGCTCCCCTAATTATTCTAGCACTAAACTTGATTAGGTTTTTTGAAGGACATTGCAAAATGATATACATTGAGCAATTCCAACCTTTTATAATAACTCAATTAAAAGATATTTAAAGAAATGTGCGTGTATGTGCATAGTACAGCAGCAACGTCGAATATCAATAACTTTATTGTCATTAACTTATAATTCACAATTAAATAGTATAATAAAGTGGCATTTAATCAAATATCAAATAAGATGTTCAAACAATCCCCCATTAACATTTAAACAATATCATAAACTAATGTAGAACTCATTTCTCGCATTACTTAATTGATATTGTGAAATCCTATCACATTCAGTTCACCAGAAATTGCGTTCTTCAACTGTTCTAGATTTTCAAAACGTCTATTTTTGTAAACTTTTGACTTTAAATTACCTCAAAGAAAAAAAATCGTTTGGTGACAAATCAAGAGACCTGGCTGGCCAGTTAATGGTATGGTTTGGGCCAATAACTTGGTTAAAAAAAGTGTCCATTAAATACTTCCGAACTACACGGGCGTTGTGCCAGCCGCTGTAAAACCATTCATTTGAAACCAAATAACCTGATCTTCTCGAGCTGCATCGTTCAAGGCGGGTTCAATCCGATCTTGTAATAAATTCAAAGAAACTTCCCCGGTTAACGTTCCCTCAATAAAAAAAGGTCCGATTCCAGCCCCAACGTTGACTTTTTGGGGGGTACTGGGTTCTCGTTTCGATAAGTCGGTGTTCATTTTCCATACTCCAGTACCTGCAATTCTGTAGAATCGGCTCATTGTTTAACATGAACGTACATTCATTACTAAAACAAATATTCCGTATAAATTCCCTACCATCATTTGCCCTTTCCATCATCGCGAAACAAAAATCAATTGTTTCTTCTTCATTACCCTCTTTTAATTCTTGATGACACCCTATTTGTAACACATGAATTTGTTTTTTTTCTTAATCCGAAAAACTGTAGTGAAGTGTATTCCCATCATTTTCCCAAGCTGCCGGGTACTTATTTCTTGATTTTCCTGGACAGAGAGTAAAATGTCTAACTCTGCATCATTAAATCTTCTTTGGCCTCTTTCTTCATCTGCAACATTTTCGCACTTGCAATTATTTAATACAGTTCCTGAAAACTCAAATTTTTTTATTAAACGTTGTACAGTGGATTTATTGGATATCGGTCTGTCCGGAAATTCGACAGAAAACATTTCGGACACTTTCTGCATGCTGTTCCCTGCATAATACCACTTTATTATGGCGATTTTGTCAGTTGTATAATTCATAGTTAAAATTAATTGTCAAACTGTCATGTAGTGACAATCACAGATAATTAATAGAAATAGTTGATTGTAAAAATCTACAGGCCTATTTGATGTTGCTGCTGAACTATGGGCATAACATGCATTATGCACACTCCTTTCTTCACATATCTTCTAATTCAGTTATCATAAAATGCTGAAATTGTTCAGTGCAATAGCATCTTGCAATGCCCCTCAAAAAACCTAAATAGAGTTTAGTGCTAAAATAATTAGGGGAGCCAATATATAAACATTTGAAAACTAGCATGGGATTTCCTATGTTGCGTTCGCCGATTCAGCACCCGGCATAATTACTTTAATGTTCTGTTACTCTTGGTTGAGCAATGATTACAATAATATATTACTATAGTATAAGTCTAACCGTTTTAGCATTAGTGATCTGTTGATTACAAACTTTTCCCAAAGGTCCCGACTCACTCTGGCGTTAACAAAAGAAGTGTTTGAAATCCCACTTTCGCAGAAGTAAATCTTTATCAGTGCTATGTAGTAGCCACTACCAAAGTTTCTGCAGCTGCCAATTACAAAGATCAACTTTAATTTTATCACCCTAAAAACTTTCTTTCATTTTTAGTTCCAGGTTACTGTGATTTTTATGGAAAACTGGGATTATCAAGAAAGCGATTTGATAAATAATTTTCGATCAAAAAAAAGCTTTAGTAAAGAGACAGAAAAGGTATTCTACAAAAATTAGAAATTATCAAAGCTTACCAAAGTAAAGGAAAAAAAATCTATTTTTATGTATGGAGATCACAGCCAAAAACTCCTAATTCTAAAACATTTTTGACAGCTCACTTCATATTTCATTAGTTTAGAAGCTGATACTTTAGGTTTAGCTTTATAAATTGTTGTTGGATTTTAACGATTCTTAGTAATAAATAGCAGAAAACTTTTTTCTCAGGAGTTCACTCTGATATCTTTAAAAAACACACCACAGCCCTTACAAAAAGATGACTATAGGTCTAAACAGATTTTATGAGAAAACAACCTTTAGTTTGCCCTAATACCAATTTTCGACATTCCCAGCATTTGGAGCTTCGGAGTTAATTATTCTTCAACCGGAATAAATGAGGTGAATAGTGGTTAGCTTCTGGATGGCAGCAACAATATGGAAGTGTAGCAGGAAATGCAGAATCTAAAAAGATAGAGGCAGTGGGTGCCAAGGTACAGTTCTCTACGAATTTCTAATTGCAGCTGTTCTGATCATCTGTTGAAGTTTTTTCTTCCATGATTGCAGAGCATAGCGACAGCAAAACTGATAGAAAGGTAAAAGCAATAAAAATGAAAACACTTACTTTTCAAAGTCACACCATTGTAACAGATACGCTATGGTCGTCTTGGTGATATGGTAGGCTCTGGTTTTTCATCTTCCGATAGTGAAAGATTCGACTGATTGTAGTAGGGGCAAAGTGATGCAAGTGTTAGAATTTAATTTTTTGATTGTATTGATTTCAAGTAATGTCCAACTTTCTGAAACTTTTTGAATTTATCATTTATTATCTATTATCATATCTCTAACGTTTGGTTTATTATTTAAATCATTCTTGACATTGCTGCAAAGTTGTTGATTGACAGTGTCTCTTGGGTGGCTTTAAAAGTTGATTTTAAGTTCTTTTCTTTAAATCCTAGTCATCTAAATTTTCTAAGTGCTTTTAACCACCTCTGAGTCTGGTTTTTGGGAATGTTAGTGCACCAACTACCACAACAACAAACTTTCCAGGATATTCTCATAATAAACGAACTGAGTATCAAAAGTTATTATCGGCATTACAATGACCTTGTCCATGTAGATAGTCCGGCTTCGAGCGCCACGCGAAACGGTCGACCCGGATCCAGTCGGTGCGGTAATGCACTGAAGCAAAATAGTAAGTAGCCCTCCAAGGAAATACAACATCCGGTTGGGGGCCGGGTGGTGGTTTCCAACTCCACCTGCCGAATCCCTGCGTAAGGTCTGGGGCGCAGGGCCGGCAGGATTCCAGTCCATTTCTCAGCCTCATCTAAATGACCGGCAACGGAGGGCAGGTCGCCTCCATTACTCCAAGACTCCACGGCTAATATTCGCGCCAGAGGCTTCGCGGTATCACCAACTCGAGCTGCTGAAATTCTGCTTCTGTCCGTTACCGCATTGGTGCTCCCCTTCCTCTCCCATTCCATTCCCTCCTAAATCCTCTCACGGCGCGGACCGTGGGGGGTTGTGTTTCTGAGAGGAACCGTTGACCACACCCACCCTCATTCCAATATCATTTTTAACCAATCAATTCCAAATCCATCAATTATCAACCTTACCATACCTACCTTAATCAATCCACCAACTTTCCATCTTTTAAAAACAAATACCAACTCCAACGCCGTTATCGCTTCAGCATCAACGATATCTCCACCGTGCCGTCGTCTACATGATAACAGAAATCCATCCTAGGAATTCGACAATCATCTTAATCAAGAAATCCGAAAATCAAGACCGCCGATATCCATCCAACCAACGTCAACTCCAAAAACATTAGCGATGATTAATAACAATGTAGACAATATTTTACCTTTCATCTACAAGAGACCTTTCGTTCTCGGCTACTTCTATCCTCCCTATGAAAGTTTGCGATGGAGCCACGATTGAATTTTTTTAGAAATGCTACCTGAAGAAATCAATCAAATAGGACAGAATCCACAGTTCAGAAATGCCTCTCATTTCTTGAAACATTAGATTTGAAATTTCCGGAGTAACAATGAAACACTTCTAGTCATGATCCTCTGAAGAAACAGAAAGTCTGTTTATGCTTCCTTATTTATTACTTCCACTCCTAACTCACACCTAAAGCTTCCGAATTGAAGTAAGTATATCCTGTATGTAACAGTAAAAATATATCAGTAGAGTATGGAATTGGTTTACTCCATCATGTGCAATAAATAAACAAATTATTTTTCCTTGTCATCATCTAATAAAACCTAATAAGAAAAGCTGCTCGAATCGTCCTTTTAGTAACTAAGTGATTATCACCTCTTACGGTAGATTAAATTGAACTTTTCTACGAAATTGGGAATTTAAAAGATGATTCCTTGAAAGTTGATAGACGTGTCGACACAACAGGAGAATTATTAAGGGTCCTACAATATTCACTCTCTTCCCTTGACATGAGAAATGAATTTACAACAGACGTTGGAATCGATTTCCAAACCAATTGAATCTAGCAGACGGCGGGGGGTCGTGTGAGAATTTTTATTGCACTTAAAATTTCACACTTTAAAGTCCGTTTCATCAAAGAAAATGCCAAGAAAGCAGTCTGACACAAGCGATTGGAAACAATAAACATATCCAGGATGGTGTCTGAATCTTTCCCGAGACGCGGAAACTGCATATTTATGCAGCACTGTAATTCTTCAACCGTTTTTGTGCAACACTTTACGATCGAAGAGGGCGCATTTTATGTACTAGTGTAACTGCTTCCTCCTTGCTGCGAGGAAGCGTGCTTTAACTTATTATAATGCAGTGTAACGCCAAACAACAAGAGGGCGAGTCGTCCTTTGAGGATAAATATGGCAAAAGGGCGTTTTTAAAACGAACTTAATACCCCAAGATTTATAAAATGGAAGTTAGAAAACTCAATTCAAAAATTTTTATTTTTAACTTCCAAGGAAATCAGGAAGCGACGTAAGGTTTGCTTGCTACAACTTTGTTGTAACTTTACGGCTGTTCTGAAAGTTAAAGTGTACACTTCAAAGGTAGTGGTACTTTATCCCGGTGCTCGAAGGTGGTATGTTATCATCATCCACTGCCGTTTGTACCACTATTCCAAAGTACATTTCTAAACTTTTCAAATAGCTTCTTCTATTGCACCAGCTGCACTTTAATGCCCGTTTTTAGCTTATTTATAGCATCATTTCATACACTGAGTTTAGATGAAGAGACGTGCTCCACTTTCAAAAATCGTCAAAGGAAAATGACGAACTAGAAAGTTTGATTACAAGTTAGTTTTAAACGACACATGCAGCTGCTCTATTTTGTTTCAAGGCTGTCGTTATAGCAACATCAAGCTGTAAAACTAGTTTTCAATTTGTATTTCCGAGGAAATGGTACAGATTGACTAAAAAAAAGTATGGAGAAAGTAAAACTTTTAGACACATATACATTTTTTATTTTAACGAGTTTTATTGCGGTTAGGAAGTTAACGATTGAAAACTTTAAGAATGAAAAAACTATAAAGCAGAAACTTTTTCTGGAGGTCATTTTTAGAATCCTACTCAATTTTATTTCTTCTATACCGGGTGTTACAAACTCGAGTAGTTGTATGGGGATCTCAAGAACCGTAAGAGATACGAATTTGTTTAAAGTATTGCAAAGTCGCACATTTATGTGCCTAACAACATGCCGTTTAAAAAGTTTAAAAATCTTGAATACTTCCGGAAATATCCGGAAAAAAGCGAAATAATAATTTTTCGTTTTTAATTTCTTATGCCTTTATTTTCAAATTTATTTAAAAACTAATAGCACATTATTAGAGCACTTCTTTATGTTCTTTAAAACTGTGTAATCCTTTTTTAAATGCGACGTTTCGTATTTCAGATATCATCATCAGGTCAATTTTTTTCAATACGGACCTGGATTTCTTTTTACGTTTTTGTCGAAAACTGGTTTTCAAATGTATAATCCCATATTATTTTTTTTAAAAAATTGCGTTTTGTAGTAAAGAAAATGATGCTTCTTTTATCGTCCAATTTTTTGCTAGTACGGTCCTGGATATATTAATCAGGATTCGTATGCTAAGACAAATTAATATTACTGTAAAACTCGGTTTGATAAACATACTCAGTCTAAGTTTATTTAAACTTATTTCATTATCTTGTTTGCGTTAACAAGTATTTAAACAAATAAAAAGGAAAATTCACAATAGCAACAACTAAAACTAGACTGAAATACTGAAAAATCTAATAACAATAACAACTATTAAAATTAAATAAAAAAATAAATAAATTTTTAAATGCTCTAAAAAACCACCATTTGCTTCAACACATTGATTTATTTTTCGTCTTATGGTCATTATAGCTCTTTGAAGGCCCCGCCTGTTCAAAGCAGTAAATGTATTGAAAATGCGCATTTATGAAAAAATAAAAAATGTATTTATTTTTATTTTAATAATAGTTGTTATTGTTATTAAATTTGTTAGTATTTCAGTCTAGTTTTAGTTGTTCTTATTGTGAACTTTCCTTTTTGCTTGTTCAAATACATTTTAACGCAAACAAAATAATAAAATACGTTTAAATAAACTTAGACTAAGTATGTTTATCAAACCGAGTTTTACAGTTACAGTATCCAGGACCGTACTAGCAAAAACTTGGACGATAAAAGAAGCATCATTTTGTAACGTAAACCTGCGTTACAGTAATAATATGTCTAACAACTAGGATCTCAAGGTCCTACGCCAGCTAAACTCAGGGGGTAGGCTTTAGGTGCGGGACGGCTAAGATTATACTTACAATAAAACACCTGATATTAGTTTACCAAATACGTATATTTAAATAAACAAGGATGGTAAAAATTACAAAGTAAAGGTTTATTTTTGAAGTAACCAGTAAAACAGATTTCAACGGAAACAAGATTAAATGGAATAATGATCGATAAGTTTATACTTAAAATACAAAAAATTATATGAATTTAAAACAATAAATCGATTATGAATAAAAAAACTACTAGAGGTAACCGTAGTTACAGAATTTGAAACAAAATTTAGAATACAAGATCCTTACTTTTAAAAAAACAATGCAATCAAAATGTAATGTAATAAAAGGACTAATTATAAACAGAAAAATGAATAAACCAAATGCAAAGCAACATTAAAAAAATAAGAAAATAATAGCAAAAGTATATGACACAAAAATTATCAAAGTAAAATATGAACGTATAAACCAGGTTATCTGTACTCACACACAACAAATAATCTCAAGTTGTTTCAAGGCAAAAGGAAGAATTTAACACATCGGAGTACTGCAAGAAACAAACTCCGATATCGCAAAATTAAAAAAATTGAAAGGAAAATTTAATTAAATGAGAAGTCTAAAAAAAGAACTTGAAATTATTTAGGTGCACTGAAATTTAATAAACATAAAAAACAAATTAAAATTAACAATCGGATAATAATTAAGGGAATGAATCAGTCTTACCACAAAATGCAGGAAGTAGCTTTCGATCGAAACTGCTTGCTGAGAGAAAGAAATTAAAAAACTGGAAACACAAAATAAATAATCATCAATTACATCCGAATTGAGCATTTATCAAAACTTTAAATGATAGGAACAAAAAAAATAAAGGTCAACAAGAAAATTTAATTAAAGGGAGCTTTTCTTTTTTTTAAATAAAAGATCCTTAATAAATCTGGTGAGGTTACTCTAATTTTTATTACTAAGCAAAGATAAATTTTGTAATGGATTAAAAAACAACCAAATTTAACTGAATTAAATTATTCGCTAACGAGGAGCCGGAGAGATTCTCAAATTGGGTTGACAGTCCACTGCCAGAATAGATCCCATAATATTCTGCGTATGGATGACGGTGAAACTGAATTGTTCCCAGTATTCACTGCTACAGCTAGATCCAATTAAATTTAATCCTGCTTCTTGACAAGCACGCAGGGCAACTCGGGTGCAACTTTTATTTTTGGGAAATTACTCGTATTTTTCACCACCAAATAAAAAAACTGGAGACAAACGAGACCATCGTTAGTAACGAACCCGTAAGAGATAAAAGAAAAGATAATTAACTTACCCCTTTTTTCAAAAAAGGGTTTTCAAACAACAACGAGAAAACCTTCCTCGCAATTCTTAGGTGAAGATCATCACACTCTCTCACGTGTCGAATATTTCTCTCCTGCCTGCGTGTTGCATTCCCCCAGTGTTTGGAAGCGTATATCAATTGTCAAAGGAACTTTAGTAAATACCGCGTGTCTCACACGGAAGAAAGATGATATACCGTACAATTAATCACGTAGCGGGCTAATAACCACAAAAAAAACCGATACAATTTTCTTTACTACAAAACGCAATTTTTTAAAAAATAATATGGGATTATACATTTGAAAACCAGTTTTCGACAAAAACGTAAAAAGAAATCCAGGTGCGTATTGAAAACAATTGACCTGATTATGATATCTGAAATATGAAACGTCGTATTTAAAAAATGATTACACAGTTTTGAAGAACATAAAAAAGTGCTCTAATAATGTGCTATTAGTTTTTAAATAAATTTGAAAACAAAGGCGTAAGAAATTAAAAACGAAAAATTATTATTTCGATTTTTTCCGGATATCTCCGGAAGTATTCAGAATTTTTAAACTTTTTAAACGGCATGTTGTTAGGTACATAAATGCGCAACTTTGCAATAATTTAAACAAATTCGTATCTCTTATGGTTTTTGAGATCCCCATACAACTATTCGAATTTGTAACACCCTGTATATAAATAATAATAACAGTTACAATAAAAAGAAAATCATCATTAACACAGAGCACAATTGCTGTAATGGTTACAGTCAATGTCTGGATGCAGATGCAATGCAACAATAGTGATAATAAAAATAATAATAATAATAAAGGAAACATTAATTACTTTAATATCCCATTTATGTAATCCTTCGCAATATCTATAATATAGTCCCCAGTGGTACCCCTATCTGTAATTTTTACTGTGCTATTTCATTTCTACACCGTGCCCATTTCATCTCGTCCCCCCTCACAATCTATAGGTAATTATTAAGTAATCCGTGGCAAGCTGCTGTTTTGATATTTAAATTAAACTGGGGGGCGAGATATAATGGGTGTACTATATTGTGCAGCATTATTATTCAGCAAAATCCAATTAATCAAATTATTAAAACACTTCTAAACAGACATACAAAACTGATAGCTTTACTCGTTTGTCGTTTGAACTGTAATTTGTCTTTTACCATACTCGGATGATACATAGATATTTTCTTGTATACGACATTCAAAATAAAGTTATCAGTAAGTAGAGAAACAATTAATGGGTTGAATCAAGGAAAATTGAGAAACATCGGAACCAAGTCTCATTATGATTTTGTATAGCAAACCCGGAATCAGTAAAGTATTTGACAGATCGTTCTAAAAAATGTTTTAATTTTCATGTTGTAATCTAGAGGACGAATATATCGGAGTAATAAATTTCATCCTTATAGTTATATTATTTACAGAATAATCGCATTTAGACTTTTGAACGGCATACCCTGTACATTGCTGCTACGGATTTATTACACAATGTGTCAGATTTTCTAACTTCACGTAATACGTTAATTGACGTTACGAACGAAAAGTTTCTGTGAAGACAAATAGGAACTTTTCGTTTGCATCATTTAATGTATGGCATTAAGTTACAAAATTCAACACATTGTCATGTCACGTTAAAATAAAATCTCAAGTATCTTTGTTAAGTGTCTAAAGGATATGAACATTTCGGCAAGGACCGTCTTACATCGGAATGCATTTTCAAAATTACTCTGTATACAGACAATATCTTTATATTACTGAAAAGTACATTCAAAAAGAGATATTCAGTTATATCAGAATCAAGTAGGGGTTCCATTAAAATAAATTCATGTCTGTGCTTGATCTCTGTAAAAAGCAAAAACCCATGATTTGTCTTAAGGTAACTTATAACAGGTAAAAGAATATCATTGAATCATCTTATAAATCTTGTATTTATACCTGGATTTCCCAGTTACCTCAACCCTCTCAGATTGATTGGTACAGCATTAATCGTACGGTGAATTCGAGTTTGAATAGAGCGAGCAGTACAAAGACGAACTTGATGTCACTGATAGAGCGCACCACGCATATACAGTGGCTGCCAAAAAGTCTGCATTAAGTGGAAAAAAATTTATTTTTGATTGTTTGAAAAACCTTCAGAGACAATAACTCGTTCACGTTTGAAAATCAAAAACAAGCTACTTTGATCTTCCAAATGGTTTTTTTGGTGGCAAAAGCATCTTCTGAAATGACCAAAATTTATCTGGGAATAAAAGGAAACTAACAAAGATGTGTGTGACACCTTGAGACACTTCCGGAGAATATATCTAAATAAAGTAAATTTGATTGTTTTTACTTTATTACAATTCTTGCCAAAATAGAAATATTCTGGTTCAACAAAGGGATTTGTACATCTGTCTGCTTGTTCCTCAATCTACACTGATCTTAGCGTTTATACCATTTTCATAGGAACCAACTCTTGAGATATATTTCTGGAAAATCATAATTTGTGAAATTTAGACTTGAATACCCTTAATGAAGTTTTTTTATTACAATAGGTCAAGATTGAGAAACACTCGACCAATAATGGGTCTCTTATAGTCAGCTAAGTTTGAGCTATTGACATAACATTAAACCACCATGTATACCATTCTGAAGATTATCTTAGTATTGCTTATTTCAATCAATTGGACTTGACTGATTGTTAAAAGTTTTCTAATCCTATACAAACAACCCTACACCTGTAAGAAGAAACTTAAGAAGACTGCAAGAAAGACTACATAACAAATAACGTAAAATTTACTACTTCTCTGTATTATCTGAGAATATAACAACAGCAAAAGAGATTTGCGTAAACTTTGTAATTTCGCAGTATTATAGTAATTCCGCATCAGAATCTATGAATTAACTAGGTAACTTCAATTTCTATGGTGATTTTACTACAAAAGCAAATGGCATTATACCAGATGTGTAAGTTCGGGTAATCACGAATTAATGTTTTAATTAAATTAATAAGCATAATAAAGGGATTTGAAAAAATCATGGCTACAATGCTAGGATACAAATGCAGTCCTTAGCAGGGGTAACAGAATTTTGAAAGTTAGCAATTCGAGCTAGGATTATCTACCCATCATAAAACTTGGACGACCCTTTTGTGCGAGTTAGCAGTTCGGGTGCACCGGTAAGTTCACACCATTTTACATCTTTAAACGTGTTTATTTAGATGTGGTCATGTGCGCAAGCGACATTAGACGGTTGATTGATGTCTTCGCTAAAATTTCATGCTATGTACGTTTCATTACTACAGACCTATAGTATGTGTGAATTGCCGGAACAGTACACCTCCACTGAGCTTCCTTGCGCATCACAACACACCAACACAGTACAACAACATAACATAATTACATCATCAATTCACTAACTAACTAATTTCCCAACAACTACACAATCAGCATCAATCTGGAAGGGATCAGTTTGATTTTGTCGTTTTGTCTTTCTTATTTAATTCCAACGATCATCTCGCACTGTTGGACGCGGGTTGTTCGGTATCCTCTGGCGCACCACGACCACAACCCACGCTGACATTAGGGGCGATCTCCATTGGATCGCGGGCTACAGTGGCTATCGGATCTACCTTCCAGCCGCCGCGTCGGGCAATCTCTCGCTATTTTATTACGGAAGCGAAAGCCACATCACATTGTCCCAGTGCAGCTGTGCTGCTGGATGATTGGTGACGGCCTCCTTCCATCCATAATGGTACGCGCTCCTGGAACTTACGGCTATGAATCATTTTCAACATGGCTGAAGAGGAGTTCAATTCCTATACAGCCTGTTGTTTTCGGCAGCGTTTTAATGTTAGTCAGACAGACAATACAGAAGAAGTGTAAAATGATGTCCCCTGCGGACGAAAAAATGAGACCAAAAACAATCGAAACAGATCTGTATAGACTTAAAAGTCTTTAATATTAATTAGTATGAATAACTCCAATTTTTGATGGGTCGATTTAAAATGACACAGCAGAATTATACGGTGGATGTGATTTTAAATCAACCATGTAGTAACTGGGCACTGACGACCAATGATATTAAAGTAAAATTACACAAACTTTTTTCTCAGTGTACCATAAATCTAAAATTGGTAATAACAAGACTAGAACGAAGAAAGTTCACGTCGTTTCAGGTTTCATAGGTTGCCTTAGAGGTCTAATTATATCGAAATGCTTTTCAACTTGATAGCTTGATACTTCCCAAATAATTTCATGTAGACTGTTAAGAAGACACACTGTATAATACGTTCCAAAGCCGTTTAGGTTTTGTGTGCGCTTACTATCATTTATTAAAACCTCTCGTTTGTCCTGAAATGAAATAAATTATGATATGATATAATAATAGTTTTGCAAATTTCAGATTAAAAACTGAAAGTTGTAGGTCTGCAAGGAGTAGCTTATGCAGTAGTAATTGGTGATTTTAATCTTCATCTCTCGTGCTACAGATATAACAATTTTTAAGATTTTCCTACAGCTAGAAATTACCCACCTGTTTAAGGTTTTCACTTTCTAACTCGAAAGCGAAAGAATTGGAAGAATGAACCTTTACAATTCTTCCAAACTTTTGGTTCTTTATATAGTGCATATAAAAAAGCATCAATCAAAAGGTGAATATAAATTTAAATAATTTTTAAAATGAATAATTCTTTGTTTGCGTTTTCTCTAACTTAGAAATAAATCTTATTTTAAATTTTATACAGTGACGTCATTATAACTGTTGAGTTCCCTTTCTCTAAAGGATATGTTCAGATTTTAGATAAAACACCCATCTATTATAAATTTAAGAAAACATATAAAGCAAAAATATACTGGGTGTTTCAGATCACCCGTCCACCCCTATTAAAATTAAGAGGTTTGAGATTTCTTGATGAAACAAACGGTTCCCTTATTAATGTTGACGTCCTCTTTTCGATGGTGTAAAAATTGAAAACCCCCGAGCCCCTCCTTATAAGGGAGATGGGAGACAACTTTAAATTTGTAAATGGAAACCCCTATATTGTATGGCAAATTTGGATTCTAAGCGGCAGAATATGTAGAATTTATTTGAAACATTTTTTCAGATTCGTAACAGATGGCGCTGTAAACGCAAAAAACTTCTTAGCTGAAATTTTGCGATTATTCCACGAAATACACTTTCGATCAAAAGATTAAAATAAACATATTAAACAATATGCGATCGTTAAAATTTTACTTCCCAGTAGGCTCTGAAAAAAACTCATGTCTTAGGTTAATCCATTCTCAGTAAACATCCTCTGTCAAATTGACAGTTTTATTTTGGTTGTGTAATTTGTAGGTTATGTATTAGCCTACGGAAAAATTTCATAGCCTACTGGAAACTGAAATTTTAATGATCGCTTGTTATCGAAATAATTATTAAATTGTGCTAAAATTAAGCTGCCAACGCACCTTTGGTGGGTGAGTGGCGTGGGACAGTTTTACATTTTACATAGATCCACGGTTTTTACCCATTTTCTTAGTTTCTAAAAAAGCATATCCAATGAAAAAATTTATTTTACATTCTAAACTGCATATATCAAACTGGAATTAAACATTTAAATAAATAATGGATTTATTTTTTCTTAGTTTATTTCAACCGAAACACAATTTTACAATAATGCAAATTCTTTTATGGAAGAAGATGCTTAATGTATGCGCCATTTTGAATGATGCAAGTGTTCACTGTGGCGGAGGAAGAATCGACTACGCTAAGAAGTTTTCTGGGTTTACAGCGCCATCTGTTACGAATTGAAAAAATGTTTCAAATAAATTCTATGGGGGGACGGGTGGTCTGAGACACCTAGTATGATTCGTCCTCGTCATAATCTTGGTTGTATTCGTTAAATACTAAAAGGAATAAAAGTCATCTTTGTACGTTCTCTTTGCGGTACTATTTAATTATAATCAGTAATTACTTTCAGGCCTGCAATACTGACGCGACCAATGAGTGTCAGTAGTTGCCAGCTGTGTGACTGTTTCAAGTACAAAGTGTTTATAAAAGTTCCTGAGTCCAGTTGGCTAAGCAATCAAATTTCGATGTGCCGCCTTGTTGATATATTTCAATAACTAATACGTATTTGTTTTCTGTCATTTGTCAATCGAAAATATGTCACTAACTTGTATTTAGCAATTTAGTTAATCTTGTGCTGAAATTTGTTGTATTGTTCCACATTATTTCTCTTTAATTGCGCTTATTGTACGAAAAAGTCTTTTTCAAAATTAAAGTTGTTCTTGTGCTGTGTTTGAATAATCATAGTAAGATTCTTACCTACTGTAAACTTTAAAAAATATTAATGAAATTTATTTTTAGCAGCATTGTAAACAATGGTCTATACTGTTCAACAAGACACGTTTATCGTTATGTCTTATTACCGGAATGGTGTAGTTCAGGAGGGAAATTGGACATATTCTATTCAAGCTTGAAAAGATGAATTTAGAATCCGATTTCCTAAATGTTAATGGTCCCGATAACGCTTAGTTACTTACATTGATGATGCCGTTAGTTGATTTGCTAGAAAAGGATCTGTTGAGAAGGCTAAATCTTCGGGAAGACCTGCTGAAAGTGTTAATTCTGTCAAAGAAGTGAGACAAGTAATCGAAGAAAATCCACAAACCTTACTTCGCAGAATTCCACTTCAAACGAATATCCCTTTAAGTATTTGTACATGTCAGAAAATTGCTAAAAAGCAACTGAAGTTATATCCTTACAAAATAACGACTGTACAAGAACTTACACCACCAGATTATGGTAGTAGAAGCGAATATTGTACACGGTTTGAGAAAAATATGAACAACGATTTGCTGGATTTGTCTTTTTACTTATTATTATTATTATTATTATTACTATTATTATTTAAAAGATTATTTTTTAAATTTTATTTAATTTAATCCTTGCTTTCTTATGTTATTTGTGATTGTATTAGTATTTATGTTGTTAGCTATGTACTGAATGTTTATTTTTGTTGTTGTTGGTGTGAGCATATGCATAATCTTTATTAACAAATTGCAGACCGTATTTTTTTATTTTGTAGGTATTTTTCTCTATTCTTATGTGTTCTTTAACACTTGATTTTAGATTAGTTGCATTCCTACACATTAATTTTTTAAAAAGAGCATAAGATTAGGCAACCATCATAACAACGATGCAATGCGCGTAACGTGACTAACATTCTAATATATATCGTGTTTTTCAAAAGGCGGCAAATGCAGCCGCAAGATTAGTTTTACAGCTCACTGGACCAGGAACTTTTATAAACACTTTGTAGAAAAAGCTGAAGGCATGTATAAACATACAATTCTAAAGAATTTCTGCTTGTATTATTGGAGCATCGTACTAAACACTTCTGAAACACTTTTGACGACTATAGTTAATTAGCAGATACAAAGCAAAAGTTATAAATTTTTCAGAAAGAAGAGTCTCAAGCAAGTAACAAAGGTTATATTTACAAAATTTTACAAAATCAGTTTAATGACAGATAGCAAACAACTGTGGTGGAAGAAGGGATTAGTTATAGTGATGTCATAATCTGGCGGGAAATATTTATTTAGTCTTTTCGGGTAAATTACTGGAAACAAAGATTTTAGAAAAATAAGGAAAGTGTTGTAGAAACTGAGTATTTATTGAAGCTAATTCTGTAATTTGCTAGAAAAATCCATTTGGGCGTTCATCTTGTTTTGTCAGAGAAGGTTTTAGTTATCGATATTTATAAAGACATAGCCATGCCGAATATGCATTTCTAGAATCTCCATTCTTGATTAATACACCTCGAATCTCCTTTTTTAGTTTATGTTAAATCATGGCAAGCACAGGGAGAGTTACAAGACTGTGAGTAAAACTAGAAATTAAAGTCTACTTCCAAAAAAGCTATATTGTACAAAGACAGTAGATAATATGATGCCTAAATCGCATGAAGACGCTATTTGTAGCACGACGCAAAATTCGGAGTGCCTCGATATAAACATATGCGAATATTTTGAAGTCAACTAATTTTTGTTTGATAACCAATCAAGTTATGCCCATTCTTTGTCAAGTTTCCTGATTGGTAGATTTCATGTCCACAAATGGATACTTTTCATTTTAGTAATACGTGGAAAAACAAGTGATTTATTTACAGTGAAGAGTAGAGAAAAGTATTTTCTTCTTCTTTCTTATAGTTGTACCCCAGCAGACTAGAGGTCTAGCAGATCTGTACCTTTTCAATATTAGTTTCAAAAAAAGTAAATTCATTTTCAGAAAATCTATTCAGTTTCAGGAAGGGTAACCTTTATTTCAGAAAATGTTAATTTAAATTTCAGAAGACATAGACAGGGTTAGAATTCTTTTTCTAAAATAAAATATACATTTCCTCAAACTGAAGTTACTTTTTGGGTCTGAAAAGGTATAGTTATGGAATATAAATGAGAAAAATAAAATCTCAAAATATACAGAGTGTACTACTTAAAGCTGAATTAATGTTATTTTTGGTGAAGTGGAAGCTCTTTACAGGAAGAACATAGATCCCAAGTTAGTTTTGACGGAAAGAATATATTTCTGTATCATTTATTATAACTGAGATATCCGCATGAAATAATACCCTATACAGTGTGTCCAAGTTAAAAGATGCACAACATGGGGATCTTGGAAACAGTAAGAGATACAGCATCGGTTAAATAGGACGAAAGTTGGGTATTTATAGGACCTTTTCGTTAGCGTTTGCAAAATCTAGATATCTTGGATAGTTTTAGAGATATTTAAAAAAAAGTAGATTTCTCGATTTTCGTTATTATTTTTTCTTTTATTTACTGGAAGAGATATCGGAAAACTAAAACTACTTTTCCATTGCCACTTTTTCTTCTCTATTAAAATACGCTAACAAAATTCTTGTACAACGTTTTGGTCTGGAGTAACCATCATTGACCTTATTTTTTAAATTGGCGGAAAACAAATTGAAAATTATTTTGGACAGCTCTTATTGTCACGATTCTAATGATGTAAATATGATAGGGTCATTTTAATTTCTTATGCTATAAATGAATGTATTCTGCAGTACCCTGGCCTGCACTATCACCTGATTTAGCACCGTTAGACTAATTTCCTCTGGGGTTATATCAATAATCATGTGTTCAATCAAAATTTCGAAGATGAACAGCAATTATTACAGTTGGTCACAGCAGCAGCGTTCAACACAAAAAAATCAAAACCAAAATAACCCTATCATGTTTACATCATTAGAATCGTGATAAGAAGAGCTATTCGAAACAATTTTAATAGAGAACAAAAAATGGCAATGGAAAAGTGGTTTCAGTTTTCCGATATCTCTTCAAATTAAGGAAAGAAAAAATAATAACGAAAATCGAGAAATCTACTTGTTTTTAATAATCTCTGAAGCTATTTAAGATATCTAGATTTTGCAAACGCCAACAAAAAGGTCCTATAAATAGCCAACTTTCATCCCATTCAACCGACGCTGTATCTCTTACCGTTTCCAAGATCCCCATGCTGTGCATCCTTTAACTTGGACACACTGTATACGAGTATTACATCCTGTATTTATTTTTCTAATTAAAAGACTAACTGTTTATCTCTCACAACTTAGTTACATACAGTAAAGGATGCACAAGCTTTTGATTTCAGAATCTGAGTGATATTAATAAAAGTCCCCTTTCTATCCGTAGAAAATACTAATGCTTTACATCAGTATTCCAGAATATGCCAGAAAATATTTTAATAATTCAAACATAGATAACTGCAATAGAGCAGCTGGAAGTGCCAACAATTTTTAGTTGCACATTGTAAAATGCTAATATAAATGCTACGCACGTAGAATATTTTGCAGATAATAGCCAATTTTCTAGTCAATAAAATACATATTTCAGGTTGCTACATGCTGAAACGTTTATTTATTAAACCACAAAATAGCAGCAAAATTGTTTGGAATTGTTTACAAAATTTGATTCTTTTAGCTTCTGTTTATCTTGCTTTTCTTATGTAATATTCAAACGGTTTTCTGCGTGTGTGAAAAATGTTAATTTGTGCGGGGAAATTGTTTTGTAAAACAATTAGGGATTTATTCACGACTGAATTCGTTTGAAAATCATGTAAACATATAGATAATCGATTAGGTACTAATTCTTGTGTTAATAAAATTGGTAAAATATTAAATAAAATGAAAACCTTTATCATTACCTAACAGGAATTCAAAGAATAATGGAAAGACTGCTTCGAAGAGGCGGATAATAATATCTCATTATAAAGCACACGGATTTTAGTGGAAAATTTGTTCAATCGGTACAGCAATTTGTAAAGAATTATACAAATACAGGCTCCAAATTAAATATTCTTTAACAAAGTGAAATTTGTTTTATCACAGAAATAATACAAAATCATAATCGGCCTCTACTAAAAACAATATATTTATAGTTCAACTGGAAATTTGGCAATCCATTCTAGACACTGTGATTATTGCAGATAATATGTATCTATTGTATCGTATTCTTACTACCTAGTATAAACTCAATTATGAATTTATTATTGAAATAATAACGGGCAAAATCATTAATAATTTTTATGAGATACACAAGTTCGCAGTAAATAAATTGACATTGTTCGAAAAGTTTTTTTAATTACTTTTTTATTTCAAAATTCTAAGGTCATTTCATCACAACAAGAGTTATTAGAAAATCGAAAAGAACATTGATTTTAATTTTTACGGACTTATCGGAGAACTTTCTAAACGTGTAAGAATCATGAAAATATACGTTCATCAGTAGAACCTAACGCCAGGTGTCATTTCTTTGTAATAATTTTTGCAAATGTCAGCTACTAATTAAAATTCATTTTCATAAGTGTACACTTTACTACATAAAACTATGTTGTACTATATTTTTCTTCTATTTACTACACGTCTGTAAGTGTCGAACGAACGCAAATTTACGGCAAATAAAAATGTCGTAGATGTAGTATATTGCGCCGTATCCACGTGATCTGATTAAACATTTGAGTCTCGTAGCTTGTTTGATGTGTATGTTAATGTGCATGGAAAGGGTTGCATTTTTGGCAAAATTAGATTTTGCCTTATTGTGCATTAGGATCACACAATTTTTCGGCGTTTCTGTGTGTTTGATATTAATAAAGTGTGGCGACTGAATATAAATTTGTTTGGGTTTTGCTTTTCTCGGTGTCACGCTTTATTTTTTAACTTCTGATAAAATTAAAAAGTTTTCTCTCCCCCTTTAGCTCTCTTAACTAACACCAGACCGCCTTAAAATGAATTTGAAGAGTAACGCAGCTTCTCCGTACAATCTGATTATTGTAATATCGTACGAAATGTACGATTAAAACTTAGGTTTGAAATAACAAAAATCTTCTGCTAAGCCAATAAAGACAGAAAGGGAACTTACCTGTGCACAATTCCCAAGTTGTGCATATGAGCTAAAGCAGAAACTAACTGACGGGCGTATACTCTTGTATTGCGTTCGTCCAATTTGCCGTACTTTTGCGACTTAATGAAAGTACAGAGGTCGCCTCCACCAATCAGCTCCGATACTAAATAGTACATATTACCATTCTAGAAAACAAAATGAAAAACTATATTACAACAAATGTACTAGATAAATAAATAAAAACCTTCTCTTTTCTGACAAATAAAGAAATTATGACATTTTCAAGACAAGTAGTAAGTGCGAGAATTGTAATTTTACATCTTCCTTTCATTGCTATACGCCCTTTTAAATTAGGTAACTGAGATCGACATGACGTACGAGGAGATTGACTGTCGACGGAAGGAAAGGAGGTGCGCGCAACACAGTAGGGGATTGAAAATTCCAAATTAAAACACGCGATGCGTTTCACGAGACCAGCAAGCAGCAAGAAGGAGCAGTGAAGCAGCAGAGCAGCGTTGGATGGATGGAGGTCCCCGCGCACTCTACTGATGAGTTCCATCACGGATATGCGATTACATCTGGTCCCCGGGGTCCCGGGTATCGCCTTACATGCCGTGTGACAGCCGAGCCTCCTGCCTTGCCTCCACCGACTCAATTTGATTAATCTCCCCATAAAAGCGATCGCTGCTCGCATCTCTCCAACTCTCTGCGGTTCTAAACCCAAAACGGCTCACAGACTTTAAATGAACGCCGTATTTGGCACGCAAAAGATCAATGCAGATTTGTCTACCCTACTGCGTAAGCGTCTACTCTTCTACTAACAAATCCGTCAAGCCTTTAACGAATCTCATTGCTTTATATTGATTTAAGACCTTTTAACTAGGACTACTTAAAGTGAATCCTTTAAATAGAAGCTAATGAAAATATCATCCCCACTGGTTTCTGTATTTATTCACGACCGTACATTCGTAACGTGATGGGTACGATTATAGTTTCTTTGGGTGTAAAATTAGAATGTTCCTAAACATTTTAATAATCCTTGCTTTCCATTTTCAATCACTTTCCACTTCTTGTTGTTTTTCTCATTTTTCCCTAACTGCCTCCAAAAAGTCTGTAGTTTGCACAAAGTAAAAGTTTGATTCCCGAAATCAATCGACCGACGCCAACAACGATTAAAAGTTTTAAAGTAATTAAAAGTGTGCCTCCATAACTCTTAAAAATAAATCCCCGCAGCAGCAACGGCAGCTCCCGGAGCCCGGAACCGCTGTATATTATACCAGATTAAGAAGCTCCCGTCGTTGTGTACCCAAATTTCGTTTACGAGGCCGTAAAACCGAGCCGGTTAAACACCTCACCGCTATCGAACACGTTTCCCACCCAGGACACTGATTTCGCACCATTTAGAAATACACTACTTGCTAACTAATGTTTCAACTGGAATAACCAAATTAAGTCAAGTTCGTGCTTAATTCGCGTTCACGGTGTGAGTTATACCTAATATAGGCAAACTTTTAATTGCGAGTAATTTAAACGAGAAAACAACTTCCTCGTCTTCTAACTTCAAACGGTACGACGAGGAAGTAAGAACCCTAAAACAATTACTTATTAGGCAATGGCCTGAACTATTTTAAGCTTTTCAGCGTAGTTAGAAGGTAATACGGCAAACAGCTAAATTAACTTTTATTCGTTCTCTATTGCTCGACTTTTTATATAAAAGTGACATCTTAAACATTTTAGGAAAATTGAAAGAAATCTAGATTAGTAGGTCGTATCCATGTCGTTCTCATTCACATGAACTCTCGAAGTCCCAATTGGGGGGTAGAAGAATGAAACGTGATTAGGTCTTCTAATAAAACGCCAGATCTAGCAGTGACCATTAGCGATGCAATAAGGCACAGGGTCGTAAAGAGAGATCAAAGTGCTGAGTAATATTCGGGTGGGCCAGCAGCTGGCGCTGATGGGCGACTGTCCCTTTCTTGCGGCGTCTTCTGTCTTGCTCCAGCCCTAATCGTTCTCGTACGTACTCCCTCGCTTTCAATAAATTATCTTTCTCTGTCTCTTCTTCTTCTTCCTCTCGCTGCTCTAATCGCGCCCGCACACATCCATCTGATTCTGCGAGTTACGGCTGTTCATAAAATGCGAATATAAACGGTGCGGGTTCTTCTGCCCCGCTGAAAGGGAAATGAGAGAGCATCTGATGCCTAGTCCCATCACTCCGCAACCAGCTTTGGGGTTGGGGGACGAACAGCTGATGTCCTCGACATCAATATTACAAGGACCCGCTTATTCCGCAACACACGCACACCACACTATGATGCATGGGTAATTATCTCGGATAGATGCTACCGGTGCAACTATAAAGTTTAATCTGTTGGCGCCGAGGGTCACATTTGCCTAAACTAAACTTTAGTACGTACATATAAAGTGAGAATTTGGCTACAACTTTTACACGAGCATTGGGATTCCCAGGGAGTTTTATTTTATAGCGAAACACGAGCACATTCGCGCGACAACACACTAAATGGCCTTGTATATTTTATCTAAAATTTGGGCAATTACTTTATTAATGTTTTTCATTACTTGTAGATGTAATATGAATAGGGTTTAAAAGATCCTATATTTATTTTGTTATTCTCGACGGAAAAATGCTATTTAAAATGTAATTTTCCGACCGTCATAACAACCGCTCAAATCGTATATGACATTAGAATCCGTTTTTGATATTCATTTATTCTTGTTTTTGTTTTGATTCATCTGTTTGAGAATTTGATGTAAAATAAGGAAGAAGGTAGACTATCCAATTTAAACATCTCTCCGAAACATTCCTGTAATGATACGTCACCTTTCTCATACCGTTATCAAACCTAACCGATGCGATGTATTATTATTAGAACACTACACATTTTAAGTAAAAAAATTGATAATCTGAAAACAAAAATGTTGCCACTACTCCATAACAATAACCAAGAGATGAGCGTGTTTTGATCTTAAAATACTTTATCACATCTGGAAGGTGTATTTGCAAAACTGTATCTTTCAGTTATTCACTTCTTATAATAATCATTATTAAGACATGATATTATTTTTACACCTTTTTCTTGATGTTTCTGACTGTTCATCTTATACAGTGCGTCCACATTTCGATGCTCACTATTGGGATCTCGGAAATTGTAAGAGATACGAAGTCGGTTAAATTAGAAAAGATTTGGCTATTTTGGAGATCAATTTATTTATGCTTTTGTTTTTTTAAAAAAGTCCACGGCTTACTAGATATTTGTTAAAAACGAAATTTTTTTAATAAAAAGCATTTCCCACTTAGTGTGCCATCGCTTTGAACATATGAAAATCATTGATTAGTGTCAGATAAATTACATTTGTTATGTAACAATTGCTAAAACAAAACAAAAGACGTTTTTAAGATACTTTACTGAGCATTCACAGATAGCATCAACTAAGCAGCTACTGCCCCATAAAAGCGTATCTATTTTATTTTAGAAATTTTTGCATAACAAATGAATTTCTTTGATAAAACTCCACGACTTTGTGTGTTAGATGTCATGGCACACTATGATGAAACATGGTTTTCACTTCATAACTCGGTAAAACAAAAGAATAGCTATGTCAAACTATGCATCACTGAAAAGCAGTTAAGGCGTGCAGTTCAGTAATATGGAAATCAAGCAGGCGTTCCATTAGAAAGAATTGAATTTACGTTTCACCGCCGAAGTAGAACAAAAGACAATTGCAAAAATAATTTTTTTGTGTTTTGGAGTAAATTTTCTAAAACACCCTCTTTGCTGTTCTTTTTTATCTTTGCTCGTTCCTGAGATTTTTCACTTAAAAAAAAATAAGATAATTTCGTTTTTAGCAAATATCTAGTAAGCCGTGAACTTTTTTGAAAAAACAAAAGGGCAAGTAAACTGATCTCCAAAATAGCCAAACCTTTTCTAATTTAACCGACTTCATATCTCTTACAATTTCCGAGATCCCAATAGTGAGCATCGAAATGTGGGCGCACTGTATACAATTTCGATTCAGATTTAAATTAATGTATCCCATCTATTGATAAACATAAGCAAAACTGTAAAATTACTGACTGACAAAAATCAAGATATTTATCGCCGCTGAAGTGTATGTCTCAAAGTCTGAGTGCACTGTATCTGGCTGTTGCCAAAAAATGTCAGCAATGAAAGAGAGTAGAGGAAGTCTGAAACGGCAACAAAGAGTCTCCGTGAAAGAAGCCATTGAAGAGCTTAAGGCTAGTGGTCAATAATTGCATTAATGCGACCATTGAGAAGAGTTCCTGTTTAAGTTCATGCAATAGGAAATTCTGAACATTACATTTATCATTACATTAACTTCATTTTGAAAGTTATTTCGATCGTAATAGTACCGTGCAATCAAGAAAACAATAAACCGTAATCAGTACAATGTGACATCTCTGCTAAGAGAGTAGATCGCAGCTGATAATCGTGAATTATTAGGACGTTTGAAAATAACCGCTATAAATTAAAATTCGAATAAAACAGTAGATATGCGAAGGGATACACAAGTCTTGCCACCATATATTTTTATTGATTTTTTTATTTAAAAAGACGCTATGACATGTTTCAACCTTTGAATTACGAAAGGTCATTTTCAGATACTACAATCTATAAAAGGTTAATTAAAAATGCATCTAGAGTTGGATATTTGCAAAGAACACTGCACATTAGTACGAGTCTTAGCCCGCTTCAACTTCGTTCTTTTTCGATCGCACGGTATATTATTTAACGAGCATGTAATGGCTATGATTTAGGTGAGTGTAAAACAAGCCATTGCTTATGAATCAAATACGCTACTTTATCTACCACTGTATAACAATAAATGCAAGAGGGTTGAATAATGGGCTCAATAGTCACAGATAAAAATAAAATGGTATTTAAAGCCTTTAGTTGAGAAATAGAACTATACAAACAAAAGGCTGCGCCTGTTTAAAGAGCATTCGGGGTCAAAGAAAAGTCATCTAGGTAAAAACAGGGATGTTCAGCTGTAGTCTTTATAATACAGTCAGTATTATAAGAAAAGTTCACAAAAATTTTGATACTTTGTAGAGTACTTGAGGGAGATCTGATGTTTGAAACATAATTAACCCCCTCTTTTTTGGTGAGCTCGAGTAGGTAGAGGGCAAAATCTGCTAATTTTCTAACCTTTTTTCAGTGTTTTGTAAATATATAAAAAAATATCGACCTTAGCAAAAAGTATAGTCTATACAAAACTAAAGTAGACAAAATTTCCTACAAAATTGACTCTATTTATTTTTTTCTAGCGATGATCCTTTCCGAGATCCTTGAGTTCAAAATTCGAGGTGTTTCATGAATTGGGTACGGGATGCTGTCATCCTGGAAACCCTTTAAATGTGATTTATTTTGGTCAACCAGCAGTGGAAGGCCAATTTTATTGCATCGGCAAATTATTTATGTACTTAGCTAGGGCATTGAAAAATCTAGTATATATGAGAAGATGAGTAGTTTTAGTTGGGGAGGATATAGATCTCTTCGTATTACTCACAGCTTTGATACCTGCCAGACGAAATATTTTTTTTTATTTATTTATTTACAACAAAATGGCTTATAACATAGCATACTTTGTGCTCATGCTTTTACAGGGTATGACACAACCTCAGCTTCTTTAACAGAAAAGCAAAGACCGCTGGTTGCAAACTTTTGGTGCTATATGAGGAACTGCATTTCATAGTTGATGTATTTAACAACCCCCAATCAACGCATGAAGACGTAGCCAAAGCGGGGAAAAATACTTCATGGTTTTGCATAGGCTTTTACATCCACAACTTCGCTAAACTTGCTTAGGTACCATGCCTTCACTAAGTCTGCCTCGAACATCAAACCAAGTCTACCTTTTCTACCTTCCACCGAACGGGTAGCCATGCAGCATTCATATTGAGTTGCCACCAAGTACAGCTCTGGATGGGATATGAACTTTCTGCTGAACAATGGGGTTGGAGCTACTACAACCAAAGAAAATGTTCTCAGCATCATCTTTTGTAGATGCGCCAGGAGTTGTTGTGGGAGTAGGTGTGGATACAAGAAAATTGGCATGAATTGCTTCACTGTGTATCACAACTGTCACGGCGACTGCTTGAATGGCCTGGACTCTACTGTTGAGGAAATCATCTTGGAGGAAGAAGAAAGAGAAGCAATATAAAAAAAATATTCACCTTCTGTTTTTCCTACATACATAATACAATAATTCTGTAGAAATTTTATTCTTCACTGTATATATTGATATTCATCATTAAATGGTTTCAAGTTTTGCGAATTATTTTTCTGTTTCCCTTCTTCAAATACAACAAATTAAAACACTACTTTCGTCAAAACAGTCATCTAGTTTAACTTTTTTTATCTAGTAACATTTCACAAGCTTTCCATACCTTTTAGAAAATCGCTGTAAACTAAAAAAGGACCCTCCTCTAAAATTCGAACCATATTCAAAATTTTGAATGCCCAGATAATATAATATTATTCAAGAACAGATTCCATGTCACTGCTGGCCTATATAAATCACGTTTAAAGGGTAGCGAGTGTACTAGAACGGTCTCTTGCACCAATTCCTAAAACACCTCAAATCTCAAACTCATGTCTCTCGAAAACAATAATTGCTAGAAAAAAATGAATATAATGGATTTTGTAGGAACTTTTGTCTACTTTAATTTTGTATAGAGTCTATTTTTTGCTAAGATCGATATCTTTTGAGATATTTACAAAAAACTGAATAAAGTTAGAAAATTGACAGATTTTGTCCTCTACCTACTCGAGCTCACCAAAAAAGAAGGGGAAAATTATGTTTCATACATCAGGGGACCTCCCCTAAATACGCTACAAAGTACTAAAACTTTTGGGAACTTTTCTGGGAAAACCCCTAATTTGACTGTACTATTAAATTACACGTTAATTTTGTTTATCCTTTCTCCTATTGAGATATGTGATTATTAGTATACATTTATGTTTATTGCTTGCTTATGTTTAAATAGAAATTTAACAAAGATCAGTCCATAAGTGAATTTGGTATTCTTGTAGAGAGTCTGTGATGACTCAAATGGCATGTGACATTATATTACCCTACATTAACAAACAATCAAAGGTTACGAAACCACAACCAAATTAGTGATCAGTGAAATAACGTTTACTAGTCATCTAGTATAAACCCAACAGTGACCAGAGATTTCTGTTTTATCTATCATTCCTAAGCAAGAGCATGCGCTGATCTATTGGAGCAGAAGTGCAATTATGCAAAGCAGAAAAAACTAGAAATCGATCTTGATTTGGGCCGGTTTTTACTTTTCTATCCTGGTCTTCTGTTTTGTGCGGTCTCCATATACCAATCACAAACATGATGGATGACAGAAGAACTAATATCAAAATTTCTTGCTAGCTGTCCAAAAATGTTCCCATTTACAAATAAAGTAGCAGCACAAACAACTTCTACTTATCTAAAATGCCTCAGTCTGAATCAGTATATTCAGACTTGCGTTTTCAAATGTTTCCTGACATTCTGACAGTCACACTAAACTATATTACACTGTGTTCAGAAGTAACACATAAATTCGTTTACTCTGCTATTAACATTTCTTCGGGAAAACGCTGGAACTCGTTAATTTTATTTTTTTACTGCAAAGTTTTTCCTCAAAGCAAATTATTCCTTTCCTCACCTAGAATGATTTTTTAAGCGAAAAAGCTATATTCATTCCACAAAACTGGAAAACAGGCCTTTTGCTGAGTACGTGAATACCCCACAAAACGAATTTGATAACAGCGTTTGGTTTCGGCAGGATGATGGACCGGCTCACTTTTCTACATAAATTAGAAGTTATTTGAATGAGGCAAGAAAGATAGATAGAATGATCGCCGTGCTAGTCTGACCTGATTCTTTTTTAATAAGGATATTTAAAAATAAAGAGTACAGAACTAAGCTCTAAAACATGAAAGATCTGAAATAATAAAAGATACTCGTATTTTGTCAATAAGTGGTGAAATATTAAATTTAGTCACTGACGAAGTTTACTAACGTCTTGGAATTTACCGAAAAGTGCAAGGTAGTCATCTTAAACATCTTTAAATTTTTCTGGCCTTGTTCCTTTAATCTTTTACGTTTTTGTTATTTCTTGAGCTGAAGAATAGTAATATCTAAGTTTGACTTTCTTATCGAATTATCACTAACACCAGACCTGATTTACTGCCGTACTCAGAAAAAATGCCTGTTTTTCTGTTTCGTGAAAAAATCACAGCATATTCGTCATTTGTTAAAGGAGGAGGGGAATTCTTTTGAGAGAAGAAGATGTGCAGAAAAGAAATAAAACCGATGGGTTTCGACGTTTCTCCGAAGAACTTTTGACAGCAGAGCAAACGAATGTATACGTGACTTTCTCAACACAGTATACAGGATGTCTTGCAAATTCGACCATTAAATCTCAATCACGTACTTTTTGGCTTATCTGATTTTGTCCTTGTCTAGTTGTGGCTCTTCAAAGACGATGCGTTGGTACAAACTTTCTTAGAATAATTTCTGAATTGTAAAAGATAGAAATACCAATTCTGTTACATAAGTTACTTAGAAAGATATGTATTTGTGCTTAATTGTATCAATATCTGGAAACGCGTCCTTGATACACCAGGATTACTACGACATCGAACATGGTATACGTCTTTCAAAATTCTGTGAAAACGAGTGAAGACTTAATGATACGAACTATTTACATTAAGAACTATTTAAAGTTTTTGCTGTCATTAAAATTGCTCAACTCCTTATCATCCTTCACTCACCTTAGTCAATAACTTTTCAGTTAAATATATCACTTCATATATAGCGGTAGTAGGGTTTTGGTTGTTAATAGTAACCTTTGGGGAAATTGACCTTCAGCTAATCCGAGAAGCTATCATGACATAAAATTCTTCTAATAGCAACGTAATAGTTTTCCAGTATAAAAAGTTCTTTTTCTGTAGCATGTTACCGAAACCTTACAAAAACGTTAAGAAAAAATGACCTAAGTTTGCATTTAGAGATGGAGGGAAATCAATACCGAACAAGCTATGCAATTTAACAAAGAAGAACTGATATTAGCCATTAGAAGAATAAAGAAAAAGAAAGCACCAAGGGCCGGACGGACTACCTGCGAAAATCGTAAAAATAACTGCCGAGACATACCCGGACTACATGCTGCAAAAGTAGTCCTGGTAAAAAAGCCAGGCAAGCCGGAGGACGTAGAAACATCGTTCAGGCCTATTTGCCTACTAGATACAACAAGGAAGCTACTGGAAAGACTAATAGTAGAAAAACTAAGAAAAAGACCTAGAGGAGAAGGGGAACTTTTCGGATAATCAGTATGGCTTCAAAAAGGGCCGTACCACTATACAGGCCATAGAAAAAATGATCAAATCAGCGAAAGAAGAAATGAAAAAAACCTAAAAGACTAGGAAACTATGTGCAATTATCATACTAGACGTACAAAACGCGTTCAACTCGGCGAATTAGGAGAAAATAATAAGAGGAGTTAGAAAGTTACCTAAAAAACCGAGTAATAATAGTGAACGAAGAAGAAATAGAAATCACAAGCGGTGTTACACAGGGGTCAATATTAGGACCCCTGTTATAGAACATAATGTATGACGGGGTGTTAAAAATAAAAATACCTTAGGAAACAAAACCATATAACAGTAACGGCCACAATGGAAAAGGATCAAAAGGATCGGAAGCTAGATGACCAGCATGGGGCTGGAACTAGCGATAAACAAAACGGAGGCGGTAATGGTTGTTGGAAGAAAAAAAAACACCAACCAATAACCTTCGAAATAGACTGGACGAGAATAAAACCGCAGAGAAAAATAACATACCTAAGAGTGACAATCGATAAACATCTTAAACTTGAGGAACACGTAAAAGAGATGGCACAAAAAGCTGAGAAAATAAACACAACCTCAGCAGAATCCTGCCGAGACTGCGGAAAGGGGGAGCAGGGGAACAAAAACGCAGGATCCTGAGCAGTGTAGGGAAATCCGTTATTTTGTACAATGCCCCTATATGGAAAGGAGCATTGCAAATTAAAAGATATAAACAATTAATTAGGGCACAAAGGAAAATGGCGATAAGAATATATACAGCACAATAGCCATCGACATTGCTCGGGTACTAGCGAGAACAGTGCCCCTGTACCTGATGGCAGAGAAAAGAATACTAACTGCAAGGAAAACAGCAGGGGAAAGGAAGAACATAAGAAAAAATACAATTAGAAAATGGCAAGAAAATTGGGCAAATAGCAGCAAGAGCCAGTGGACGCACAGGTTAATGCCCAACATCACAGAATGGATAAATTGGCAACATGGAAACATGGGGTATTTATTACCTCACTCAGGTCATAACCGGACACGGATGCTTTCAAAATTACTTATACGTAATAAAAAAAAGACGGCAACAGAAAAATGCCCTTATTGCGAGGAAGAGGATAGCCCAGAATACACAATCTTCAAATGCAGGAAATGGGGACAAGCAAGAAGTAGGGCAGAACAACAACTAGAACTAGAAGTGGAAAATATTATATATATCATGCTCCAAAGTGAAACAAACTGGAAGACGATTGAAGAACTGATAACAAAAATAATAAAGACCAAAGAGGAAGATGAAAGCAAGGAAAAAAAGAAACAATAGGACAATAGGATAAGCCATTAACCCACTCTTTCTGAAGCAATGTCGAAAGATGGTGCCAAAAACAATGGAGGCGAAAGAAGAAGGGAGGAGTTTTCGTGGGTAGGTCTTCCCATGACAAAAGGAGTCCCATACTATCCTGCCGCTCAGCCAAGAGCAAAGGCAGGGCGTGCATGAGAATTTCTCCTCCCCGCAAACAAACAAAAACTTTGCATTTAGGCACTAAGTTTTCAAAACTATTTTATTCCACCATTAGTGGTTTTATTCCTAAAAGACTAAAATCTTGATGTACTCAAAGACAATGATATAGCAGTAGCAAGGTGGTGCTCCATCACATCTAAGTTGTTACAGTGGTGTTTCTAATGTCTGCTACATGTGAAATTTGGTCTGGAATCTGTTCCTTGAATGCGAGGGATACCTACTGAACCAACTGACACTTGTGACGTTTATAGAGATAATGCAATCAGTGGCTTAATGGTACGGAGATGCATCTTTTAATGAAGAACGCAAAAATGTGGATTATGATGAACAAACGTACCAAATTGTCAGTTACTACATCCTGCACATTTTGCCTTCTTTATTAGAAAATTGTACCCATCTCTGTACGTTACAAATCTCAGCTGGTTTAGTGTTCGTTGCATTCAAAAAACCAATCACCGACCAAATTTCAAATCCTGCAAAGTTTTTAATCTTCTTAGACATTAAAAACATACAAAAATGGCGTCGCTGCCTTGCTAACCATCAACAAATACGGTACGCGTTTCCACCACAGCTACCGTAGCGCCGCAGTAAAGAAACTGCAAAATGAAACTCACTTTCTGGATTTCCTCCATATAAAGGCCTTCTTCGAAAGCAAAGAAATACTGCCACAGTCTTAAAGCAACAAAACTACAGTGAAGATGATGTTAGTAATAAACAGAAACAAAACTTGAGGAGTTAACTATACATTACAGTTCCTCCACTAAGAAAAATCATGAAAAGCTTTACCTACTTATTTCATCTCTTATGCTTCTTTTCAGATTCTCTAGATTCTTGGATTTATTCGCGTACATTTTTACTCTTTAAATAACCCAAGAGAAAGAAATCGGGAACTGAAAGATCGGGAAATCTTGGAGGTTAGGGAAGGTTAACATTCCTTTAAATCAATCTATATGGAAACCACTCACGTGGTTCTTGCAGTGTGATTAGTTACTAAAACCAATATTCCTCCAGCTATTTTTAAATTTGCGGTAAGAAGAATATCTGTATAGCATGTTAGCGTAGTGCCATGTTCTTGAAAGAAAAATGAGGTCCAATGATTCTAGGTAATCCAACAGGTCATAAAACAGTTACTTTAAAACTAGGTGAAGATCGTTAATGAACATCTATAAAATGATTCCTCATATTGAAAAAAGATCATTGGTGATCTTCGTGTTGATTTCAAGCCCAGTAACGGTAAAATAAGGATGGGCGAAAATAAAAATAGGTACATAGTAGGGCACTCTCTACATATTACTACATATTCTTAAAGTTCTATAATTTTTTGAATTTCCGGTTTCTAATCATCTCTAGTACGTAAAGTAAAGCTTTTCTGTTTTAAATACATCCGTGCTTTCTAACAGCCAAGCAAATTTTATAACCATCATGCTATAAAACATCCTTATCAAAAATTCCCACCCCAATGAAATTATGTCGTTATGCAAGAAAACTGCACCGTAGCTTACATTTACGAAAAAGAAACAGAATTTACTTGCGCGAAAATTGTAACTTACCTGCATAGTTTGAAAAAGAGCAGCAATGCAAGGGTGATTTAATTGAGACATTATTCGAGCTTCTCTGTGAAGATTCCGGATGATATAATCTTCCTTTATTTGAGTAACGTCCATAATTTTGACAGCAACCTGGAACAAAACAACGTGAAAACACGTTTGCAGGAAATATGGTCGACTTCGAATTTTCAGTGTAGAGTTCGAGTGTGAAGGAAACGACTTGTACTGATGTTTTGATTTAAAAAACCAATAGGCCGGAATTACTCCGTCCGGAACAAATAAACTCAATCAAATTAATCAAACGCAACTTAATCGTCTAATAAATTTCGCTTGCATCGACAGTAATTGCCGCATAAAGGGGCACTCGAATAGAAATACCTAAAGAATAAAAACGGAATATATACGACCGGCAGCTCTATAAAACTCGAGAGTCTAGAACACAGCCATCAAACACGCATCAGTTATCGGGCTAACAACTATAAGGGACGGCAGCAGTACTAACAGCATCAACCATCCCCGATGAGAAAAGGGGAAATGAGAGAATTAACCGATGAATTGCAGATGAGGGCAGCTTTGTTAGCGAACGCTGCGTTGCGACGCCATATCAAACGCACGATGTCTAATTACGCAAAACCTGGTGATTAGTTTATCATTAAGGGAACGCAGAACCGCGTAATAATGGCGATACAATTCGGTGAAGCGGCAGCGCAAAAAGACACGTCTCTGTGTTGCGGCTGCCGCGACGACGAACCGCTACCGCATTAACGAGTTCGAGAACAAGAAGTTCCGGAGGATCTTTGATGTCGGCAGCAGATCTCCCGGGAGTTCACGTTGCTCGCTTGTGCTATCGAACATTTCGACATATTGCAACGGTAAACGGAATCTTTTGGCAGCCAATATTGTAAAGTTATAAGAAACATTTTCCTACATCATCTTGATTTCTGTACTCGCCCATCCTTCAAAATAAACGTTTTCCATTTGATCTAGTACGTATGTAAAATGCGTCATCTTTAGTTATAGCGTACACATTATTTTTAACGTATTTTTAAATTTCAGACCTATCAAACAAATCATATTTTAAAAATGGTCCCGGGTTCATTCCATTTTCGAAACAGTCAGCAGATCAACTGCATAAAAGGACACAATGGCGTAATAACCGAGTGGTAGTAGCGAGATTAAAGCTTTGTGCCTCCAACATCAAATGTTTTGCTGGCTTTAATAACCGGAGCAACGCTGCACAAATCTGACGGGGCAAATACGGTTAATATACAAAACGGTGCTGGTGGTGTATAGCCGAACAAAGTTCAAACGTTAAACTAACTGCTAAACTACCCCTAAAAGCGTACATTATTTGAGGCACTACCGTTTGCCTTCGCAAAAACCGACACCACGACGTGTTCAAGTTTACAAGCGTCCGCTAATGTACCCAACCTAACGCCACAGCAATGATAAATTAGTTGGCCGTGAAATAAAACAAATCACGGCTAGCAATTAGCGACGCGTGTTCGTATATATGGGCCGACCGAACAGACAAGTAGCAAGTTTTAATTAATAACAGTAAATTTACGCCCACCAGTGGCGGTCCCACTGTTTTTGAACTTTAATTAACACATTATTATTTATTTGGGCGTGCGAAGGATATAAATCTAATATTAAAAGTGTTAAAGATAAATATTCATATGGGTATGCATTGAAATTAGCTTCAAGTCAAGAGGTCTTATTAATATCGAAACAGGATTATTGTCATTAAATTTCTAACAAGCGCGTGTTTTTTTTTCTGTACAACTACGATAACAAGAGGCTAAGCAATAACTTGTATCAGAAACATCTTTAATTGGAACACCCATAGGGGAAACAAAGAAGGGCTAGTTAAGATATTTCCTGCTGTGAAAAACACGAGTTTAATCGGCTAAATGGGGGTGCTCACGCATAGAGGGCGCCAGGCGGCACGCGCGGTCGTCCCATGCATATGCAAAACTAGAGGGATATGTGATGAAATATGCAGTCGCCACCCGCTTGAGCCATGTTTTTTACTCGAGCCGTTAATCCGATTAGGGAGTGAGCGCCGTTCGGCCGCCTGCATTATTTAACTGGGTTGCTTAAGCTCAAGTGGCCGTAGATCTAAAGAAAAGTCTAAATCTGATGGTCGTTTCGATCACCGTTTTTTTTGACCAACACCTTACAAAGTACCTTTAAAGCTTATGAACGAAGCGTTTTAGGGTAGAATTTTATATTGGATAGTTTACCCTGCTCTTCATTAGGGGATGCGTCAGCGCCCCCTGGATTGATGTTATATAATCAACCATCAAGGGGATTTCAAATCTAATCTATGGATCTTTAACCCCCGGATGATTTCGAATGGACAGTATTGTATGTTCAGTATAATGTATTTTGAGTGATGATAAAAGTCTTTTATTGAATTGATATATTCTCGAAACAGTTTGAGAAATTTTATTATCAAATGTAATTATATCTAGTAACATGGGATATAAAAATATTAAAAAGGAAAGCATCTATCTACCCCTTTACACCCAATTTACTTGGAGATCTTTTTTGCTCTAATTTATTATAAAATTCAGAGTTCTGACGTGGTAGAAATTTACTACTTTTTTTGATATATTTTACGCTAAATAAATTTCAGCATTACAATGTGTAAATTCTGAAAACAATAACAAGAAAGGATGTGCTTTGAATATTTTGCTCTCTGGAATATATTTTATAATAGAAAAAGTGTTCATTTACACTTCCAGAACCAAGGAAATCAGTATGCATACATGCATACATAAGGTTAAAAATGGGTAGATTTATGATCTTCAGCACTTGTTTACAAAACGTCATCCTCGTAACATGCAAAATAGATTCACCGTAACAAGTTGTCGCGCACATGTTTGCTTTTTAGTTGTACTACCCGCCCACAACCCCTTCTATATTTACAATCTCATTTAAGAACAAAGATGCACGTGCGTGAAAGTTCCAGCTGTCAAGAAATGCGCGTTCCGATCCAAATATATCGAGTGTTTTCCCATGTGTCAGTAGTATGTATGTGCAATAGGAGGCGACGTAATTTTAGCGAAGTGAACGAGATGCAACGAGAGCTTTCCAAGCACCGTGGCGGCGAGCGTCCTCGTCAGATAGCGACGCGGTGTCATCTCCCGTCATTCTGCTGCTCATTTCCGAGCTCCGTCATCCAACTCGGCTATCGATTTCCGCTCCACCTGCACTTCTATCGGCTTGACATCTTGATTGATCCCGTAGACGTCAGCGATATGTGAAAGGCAACTGAATATTTTCATATTTCCAATTTGAATTTAAAAGATGGGTAATGGTGTATATGGTTATGCATTATGTAATCGATCTTCATCAGGTAATGACTATCATATCTTTCAATGCGATATACTGTACTATCGATTATTAAAGTTCGCTAAAACGGTATAATATTAAAGGCATAGTTGCCAAAATAAATATTTAAGATTATTTTTTGAAAAAAAAACAGACAGCTGAGATGTTGAATTAAATATTACGCCAACCCAGTTACTGCAACTTTAATTTCTTGTAAAAGTTACCACATACAACTAACACTAAAAGTCATACTTCGCAGTTTTTGTAAATGTCACCTTTAACAAAACCTTAATAAAACCCAATGATATTAAACAAAAGCAACAAACTTATGTACACATTATAAGTACAATTTTCTAGTTGTATTAAGGACTAATTCTAGCAGTTGCCCATTTTGTTGTTTGCAAAGATTTAAAGCAGTTAAAGAATCAATTTATGCCATTGCATTGAAAATTAAAAAAAGTATTAATAAATAAACAAAATTGAATTGATGTGTTTTGATGAATTTAAACATCTAACCCACAAGCAAGTGCGAAAATGGGGAATACTTTATTCGATTGGTAAAACAGGCAAGCATACGCTAGAACTATATTCATCTCTGAAGGGAAACACCAAATAGGGAAGTTATGGTAACCTGAAATTACGTAAAATTAGGTTTTCGTGTTTTCTTAATTTATTTGAACTTACTCAAAATTTCTATTTTTGCAACTTTGTTTATAACTAAAAACAAGCCCGGAAAAATTTCAAAAACTAGTAACTAGTACTTTTAATCTTGCTCATTTTGATTTACCTTGCATGTTCGTGACGTCATCAGGATGTGAGTG
>VTPC01006664.1:14641-24916 GCA_011009095.1 Ignelater luminosus | reverse complement strand
TTTATTAATACTTTAATGTAATCATAATACCTACCGTTGTTGTTGGTGGTATGTGAGACACTAGACGAGACTGACTTGAAGAAAGTGACATGTAAGATGGCGATAATTCTTGTTATTAAATTAAGATAATTAAACAAAATCCAAGAAGCTTTTTATTTCTTCAACCCAAAATATTAAGAGGTTATGGGCCCAGAGCAAGTCCACTGCGATATAAATTAAAACGTACTGAAATTGTTGAAGTTCTTTATTGAATTTAAATTGTAGAAGATGAATACAACATCGACACCTTCAAGTTTCTTACCCGTCGATAAACTGTTTGGTAGAGATAACTACGATGATTGGAAATTCGCTATGAAGGCGTATTTGCAGCTGGATGATCTCTGGAGTGTTGTGGAAACCGGGGACAAAGTGGACCCTGTAAAAGATAGAAAAGCTCTGTCGAAGATCATTCTCTCCATCGACAAGTTGAATTACTCTCATATTAAAAACGCCAAAACAGCAAACGAGGCATGGAGTTCCTTGGAAAGAGCATTTGAAGATTCTGGACTAACAAGAAAGGTGGGCCTGCTGCGAACGTTGGTAACAACAAGACTGGATAATTGTAAGAATGTAGAGAATTATTGCGACACAATTATATCTACATCTCATAAGCTGAATGAGATGGGTTTTTCTGTAAATGAAGAGTGGGTGGGAACTTTACTGCTTGCTGGATTGCCCGATGAATATAAACCGATGATTATGGGTCTTGAAAGTTCTGGAGTTAAAATAACAAGGGACAGTATAAAAGTTAAATTATTACAAGATATTAAATCATCATCAGCAACGGGTAAATCAAACAGTGAAGACTCAGCCCTATATGCAAAATCAAATGTTAAAGTATTTAATAAGAAAGTACCTCGTTGTTATAATTGTAATGGTTTAGGTCATTACCATTCAAATTGTAAAAATAAGAAAAATAAGGTAAATGATAATAAGTCTAGGGTTAATAATAGGGCCTTTTTAGCATGTTCATTTAGTAAAAAACTTAATGACAATGCATGGTACCTTGATTCTTGTGCTTCTACTCATTTAACAAAAAACAAGGAAAATTTAGTTAATGATCTATTAGAGAAAAATGTTACTAACAATAGTAGTATAAATACAGAAGCAGTAGGTAACGTTTTATTAAAACTGAATGTAAATGGCAAATCAGAAGATATCGAAGCCAAAGATGTGTTATATGCACCTAATGCTGCTCTTAATTTGTTATCTGTAAATAAGATAACTCAAAATGGGTATGCAGTATCTTTTAACAAATCGGGTGCTAAAATAGTGGACACAAATAACAAGATTGTGGCCACAGGGAAACCAGACAATGGAATTTATAAATTAAATACCTTTGATTGTATAAAACAAAATATGGTTTGCTCAGTTAAGGATAATGGATTATTGTGGCACCGCAGATTAGGTCACATGAATAGAAAAAATATGAAATTAGTTTCAAGATGACAAATGGAATAGATTTGGTTCAAATTTCAGATGATCCATGTATCATATGCATGGAGGGCAAACAAACAAGGCTATCCTTTAAATCTAGTGAAAATAGAGCAAAAAATGTTTTAGATCTTGTGCACACAGACTTGCGCGGTCCGATGGAAGAACCGTCCATTGGTGGAAGTCGCTATCTTTTTAGTTTAATTGATGATCATTCAAGGAAGATATTTGTTTATTTCATTTCAAAGAAATCACAAGTTCTGGAAGTTTTTATGCGGTTTAAGAAAATGGTTGAAGTTCAGAATGGAAGAAAAATTAAAGCTTTAAGATCTGATAATGGAACTGAATATGTAAATAGAGCATTTAAATGTTTCCTAAATGAATCTGGGATTCAACATCAAACAACTGTAAGGTATACTCCTGAGCAAAATGGCGTCTGCGAACGCGCTAACAGGACAATAGTAGAGAAAGCTCGTTGTTTACTTTTCGATGCTGGTCTAGATAAGAAATATTGGGCAGAAGCCGTAAATACAGCGGTTTATCTCTTAAATAGATCGCCAACTCCAACTTTAAAAATGAAAACACCTTTTGAAGTTTGGAATGGTCGCAAACCAAATTTATCTCAGCTTAAGGTTTTTGGAAGTGAAGTAATGGTTCAAATACCTAAACAGACGAGAAAGAAGCGGGATCCAAAATCTAGAAAGCTTTTGTTTATAGGCTATAGTGATAATATAAAAGGTTATAAATGTATTGATCCAGAAACAAAAGAAATATTCTTTAGTAGAGATGCAATTTTTCTAGAGAATAATAAAAGCCATATGAAAGAAAATGATAACACAAATTATTCAGATGGTAAAACATATACTTGGTTTCAAATCGATGAGTTAGTCGAGCAAGACCAGTCAGATAAGCATGTTGCAGAAGATGTAACTAGTGAGGAGGAGCAAGATCTTACAGAAATTGAAACTGTTGAAGATCAAGAAGTACAGCAGCATACAGAAGAAAAAGAAGAAAATGTTAGGACAAAGAGAGGAAGACAAATCCAACTTCCTAAACGTTTAGAAGATTATGAAGTTTATTCTGTTTATTTTCACAGTGAAGAAAATGATCCTGAAACTTTTGAAAAAGCACTTCATGACAAATTATGGCAAACAGCAATTATAAATGAGCTGAATTCATTAATTTCATTAAATACGTGGACTGTAACTGATTCGCCTGAAAACGAGAAAGTCATAGATCTTAAATGGCTGTTCCGTACCAAATCAGATGGTACGAAGAAAGCACGATTGGTAGCTCGGGGCTTTCAGCAAAAAGAAGAAAGTTTCTTTCACACAATCTATGGACCAGTAGCTCGATTGTCAACTATAAGAGTATTTTTATCTCATGCCACTTTAAATAATATGAAGGTAAGACAATTAGACATACCTTCTGCATTTTTACATGGAGAAATAGATTCAGATGTATATGTAAAGTGTCCTAAAGGACTTACGATTGAGAACAGTAAAGTCTTGAAGCTTAATAAAGCTTTGTATGGGTTACGTAAAAGTCTAAAAAATTAGAATAACAAACTAAATGAATTTCTGATTAGCATTGGTTTTACAAGATCCCAGTATGATTTCTGTTTGTATTACAAAAATTCAGTTAAAATAGTAGTTTTTGTAGATGATCTTTTGATCACAGGAAGTGATAATGAGATAACTCAGGTGGTTCTTAAATTAAAAGAAGAATTTAAAGCCAGAGACATGGGTGAGGCTAAGAGTTTCCTCGGCATGGAAATTACTAGAACTGAGACGACAATGACTATTACCCAAAAGGAATACATTAAAGAGATTCTCAAAGAGTTTAATATGTCAGAAGAAAAGGGGGCAAAGACTCCAACGGAGATAGGTTTTCGATATGACGTCAACCAAGAAGTCATAGATGTACCTTACAGAAAACTAATAGGTTTGTTAATGTACTTAGCTTGTACTAGCCGACCAGACATCATGTACTCAGTGTCTTATTTGAGTCGTTATTTGGATAAACCCACACAACAAGTTTGGACAGCTGGAAAGCGTATCCTTAGATATCTCAGAGCAACTTCCGACATAGGATTAAAGTTCTCTCAGGGAGAAAGCAAGTTAAATGGTTTCTCAGATGCCGATTGGGCCGGTGATAAAAATGATAGGAAAAGTGTTAGTGGTGGGATTTTCTTCTATGGTGCAAATCCAGTTAGCTGGTACTCCAAGAAGCAAACATGTGTAGCTATATCGACTGCAGAAGCAGAATATATAGCAGGAGCCACAGCCTCACAAGAGATGGTTAATCTAAGAGGTATCCCTATTGAACTTGCAAACTTGCAGGAGCAACCTACACCAAATATGGATAATCTAAGTGCTATCTCGATGGCAGAAAATTATGAAAACTCGAAGAGAGGCAAACATATAGACATAAAACAACATTTCATTAAAGACTTGGTTGAAGAGAAAATTATCTTTATCAGTTATGTTTGTTCTAATGATAATCTTGCCGATATAATGACAAAGTCATTAAGTTTTGACAAATTTTCTGTTCTTAGAAATAAGATTTGTATTGTTTAGTTTAATAACTTTTGAGCTTTTGTATTGAATGTTATGTTTGTAATATAAAGGAGGAGTGTTAGGGTTTGAAATACTTTATCTTTATTAATACTTTAATGTAATCATAATACCTACCGTTGTTGTTGGTGGTATGTGAGACACTATGTAGACGAGAATGACTTGAAGAAAGTGACATGTAAGATGGCGATAATTTTTGTTATTAAATTAAGTTAATTAAATCAAATCCAAGAAGCTTTTTATTTCTTCAACCCAAAATATTAAGACTAATCCTTCACTATAATTCTCATCGAAAGTTGGACTGCCGTATGTTATAGTCGTTTCATAAATTTCTCAAATTCTTTATGTAAAATATTTAAAGGGGGATTTTGTTTCTGGTGTAATATTAATATCCGTAGAACCCAGTACAAAAGCTGTTAAAAGTCAATCTTTATTTCTTTTCTTTTTTAATCTTTTCACGATAACGAAGTCAAAACTTAAAAGAGAGTAGGTACATATTCAGCACTCTATCGATCGCATCTGATAGCTCTCTTACTAAGTTAACGAACTCTATTCATCAATAAACTACAAGCTATGGACAATTGGTTATATTTAGAATCGAATGAAGCAACCTTCCTGCTGCACTCTATTAGCTGTTAGCAATCAAAGTTAACCAACTGTTAAATTAACTCCAAATGAATTTTGCCTAACAAGTTCGATAAACTTCCTCACCTCATCCTAACTTTACATATTGCAACTGTTGCTTAATCCATAACTTATTTATTATAGAATTATATCTACTCTAGCTTACCCGTTTGTTTTCAACAATAGGTTTAAGTTAGTCCTTTAATGCGCCTTGTCATGTTCATATGTTCCTGAATTTTTTATCGCAGCTTTATTTAATTACGTCATGTACAATAAAAGAGCAATTTAATTTTATTCCTCTGTATGCCGTGCTTTGCTCTAAGCTAAGCTAAAGAATCTAAAAAAAGAGTATTCACATCATAATTATTCAACAGACCCTTTTTTTCTTTTTCTTTTGTCCATTAGCTTCACTCTCAGCAGATCTTTTTTTATGCCAAGGATTATTAAACTAAAAATGAATTTTTTCCCGAATAATGCTTTATAGCGGTCTCCTAAGATTTATTAAACGGCCTAAAAAACAATTTGAATATATAGGAAATTCCAAGGCATAATCTTATTTTATTGACCTTTTTTCTAATTCCTTAATGTCCCAAAGTCGTAAACAAAAGTGAGATTGTTGAGTATAAATTCTGCATGAAAAAGCTTTTTGGTGTATTTTTGTAGACGCATCCGTTATGCTAACCTTTCAGGGTAAGTTTGGAACGTTTCTATTTCCATTTTTGTCAACTCCACAAGGTCGAGTTGCCTCGTCGTTTAATTGTATTTAGTAAATTTTCTTTTAATGAATGTAATTCGTCACATTATAAACACCAATAGTAATAGTTTTCTAATTTTCTGCAAATCCTTACTTATTTGAGAATAAAGGTTTTCTATCAGTTGGCTCGCTGCATGCTGCCACGGTGTTGTGTTTTAATGAACCTGTCAGTCACACTGACATACATGCTAAACCTGTTAGCTTTCAGCAACAGTCTGCAGTGTGTAGGTAGTTCTAATTATCAGATTTACCTTTAAAACGATGAAATTTAAAATTAGCTTTTAAAGCGATTGAATTTGTATATTTCTGAAACTGGTCAAAACCGATAATTTAAAATTGTCACGCCCATCTGAAATGTAGCAAAATTTTCTTTCTATCAAAAGACATTTGATACTGCTCTGTATTTTTATTTATTTATTTTTTATTTAGTATGCTCTTCTCTAAAAGGAATAAAAATTTATATTTTCAGCAACGGGCTGAATCAATTAATCTGTTTACATTTCTTGTTTTTTCATGTTTAGAAGAGACTGTACACACGGGTCATTCAACTTGAGAACTTAGCAAAACATTACAGAAGGAATTAATCAAACTGTTCTGTACCTCCTGCTTTTTATGTGCTTTTGTAAGAGTTCCACACACCAAAACATTAAAGCATACTAGCCCGCTAAGTAAGGTAAATATGGTCAAAGAAAAATTTTTAATTCTTTCTTTCATAAATTCAATTTATTTTTCTTATTTAAATACAAATATTTTTCTACTCAAACTATGTTGTTTCACATCAACCTGACGGGCTGGAAGATTCCAGAAACACAAAAAGTGCATAAAACTGATGACCGATAAAAGTTCTAAAAGTTCTTTTTACTTATCCCTTGAGTGAGATATTTACTTTCAAGCGCTCATATTCGTATCTGAATCATAAATTCAATATTTCCTGAGCTACCTTTTATTTGAAATATAACCAGCAAAAATGATAAATTTGGAACTCAACGAAAACGTTTATTACGACATAATTGCTTTGTAACTTCCACTTTGTTGGTTGGCTAGTGCTCCTGTCTGAATGTGAGTGGCGGGTCAAATCGGCTGTACGTGGGCCGAGGATTGCTGATGTTGTCTGATGTTAAATAATAACTAGCTAATAAAAAAAAAGTGCCAGTCCAAGATATGCGACAACTTTTGGCAGGACAAACCAATATAAGCGCATTGGAGATTCGATATAGGAACTGCATAGCTGTTCTCATCAAATTGGCCCTGTAAGTTGAGTAGAATTAACATTATCTGAAATTTGGTGAGGATTCATATACTCCGCCGCTTTCACTCTTCATTGCACCTAAATGATTTTGATCTTTGTATCTCTTCTTGTTTATGGAAAATTTTAATCTGCTGATTTCCACACTATTGGTCATTGTTGAATTTTGGCTTTTTTTGATCATCTTGATATAGTATTCAAACTCGATCATAACTAGACTTTCATGATTGAACAGTGACGATTTTTTATCGTTTTTCTATATGGCATTTTGCTAGCCCTTCTTCACATTAAAATGTTTGTTGTCCGACCAATCCCAGTCTCGGTAAGGAATCTTGTAAACACTCTGATTTTCCAGTTTAAATTTGGGTTTTTGAATTAAATAGAATGGTGCTGGTTTTTCTGATATGAACTAATTTCCGAGCAGAAATTTAACCAAACAATGCGAACATGTTCTGTCGTTATAGTGTAACGAAGTTATTGTAAATCGCTACCGGAATAACAAATTATAACATGTCGCGCGCCATACGCACCAGCTGAGGACGCTAATCAGCATGTGGCGCGCTTATCTACAGCCAATACCGACATTTATGGACTAGAAATGCAAATATTTTTGAATATTATGAATTATTTAAACAATTTATTTGTCGTAATACCGCTTAGGTTACCTTGACGCGGGCCCGGCGGTAGAGTCGTCCGGCCTCCGTTGGGTGACTCCGTTTCCTTTCCTTCGGTAATGATATTACGGCGGACGGTTAGTGACCATTTGTCGTAATACCGCTTAGGTTACCTTGATGCGGGCCCGGCGGTAGAATCGTCCGGCCTCCGTTGGGTGATTCCGTTTCCTTTCCTCTGGTAGTGGTATTACGGCGGACGGTTAGAGACCATTTGTCGTAATACCGCTTAGGTTACCTTGACACGGGCCCGGCGGTAGAGTCGTCCGGCCTCCGTTGGGTGACTCCATTTCCTTTCGTCCTGGTGGCGGCGTTACGATGGACCATTTGTCGTAACGCTGCTCAGGTTATCCCGGTGCGGGCTTGGCGGTAGAGTCGTCCGGCCTCCGCTGGGTAACTCCGTTCCTCCAGTCTCCTAGACACCCCACATACGCCTTGTCCCTTTGTTTCTTGAAGGCACGTACCGAAACCTGCTTCCAATTCACCGCTTGCACCCTAACCTGCTTGCTGTACTGCTTGGGGCTGGTAGAAGTAGCACTTAGAAGGTAAATTTGCCTGTACCATAACCTGGCTTTGTTAAATAGATTGTTTTGGGCTGATTTGTTGTTTTATTTAATCTGTAAACTCTGCAACCTTCAATTCCAGCTGACCGACTCCTGGAAGGACCAGATCTCCAGCGTAGCTGCCCGGTAAGCCCTCGTCTGACCGCATCAAGGACGAGGTGGGGGAGTAAACCCCCTTATCAAATCTGGCGCCCGAGCACCGACCGTCCAGCACCAGAAGAAACAACGCGGCGCTTAAGCAGGGAAGTCGCATACATAGACGTCCGCCAACGCCGCCCGCGACACACCACACGAACAGAACGCGTAACATTTTGGCGCCCGAGCAGGGACGTCACCTGCAGTGACATCCGCCGACCGAAAATAGCGTCACAATAGTTACGAGCTAATTCGGTCCCGCAGGTCATGTTTTCCCATAACCAGTTTTAAAACTGACTCGATCTTGTGTCTGTTCAGGATTCTACTTGTTTAGTCGGCGTTTTCTACTGAATTCCCTCTTGTTTTTTGGCAAACCCGTTCCATAGTAGTGCTGTCCAAAGTCTTGATATTTCCTGGTCTTTAGTTTTCTGGTCCGTTGGCTTGTTACCAATGTTCCCACTATCATTCACAGAATGCACGTGAGCTACCAATCTGTCAGGCATCTATTCTTCAATGACACGTTCAGAAATAGTAATTAATTGTCTTTTTCTAGTTTCATGAAGAAAATGATTTTCTGGTGCATGTTCTTCTCTATGATTTCAAATTAGAGGTGCGTCGTCCACTTATTGTTGTTTCTAATGCTCGTCTCTTCTATGAAAGCTGGCTAGTACCAGAGACAGAGGTGACCCCATAGATGATTTTTCAATTTTTTTTGTGTTGTTCATTCTTGCTTATAAACTAAGTGTTCTTAAGACAGTGCTTTGTTGCGGCTTATATTTACTTCCAATGTTTCATCTACTGTAACACTAATTAAACAGTTTCTTCTTCAATAACTTGATGAGGTGACTTGCGTTCTTTACGTAGTTGTATAATCCTATGGAACTAAAAATGGGCTTCAGTGAGACACCCTTCTTGTGAATCTTGGATAGACTAGACTTTCTGGCATTTTGAAAAAGCGCTTGTAATTAATTGCAGTTCTCCGTCCATCAGATCTTGGTTTTGGTTGTTTTCTCAAGGTATGTGGTGGGATCCAAATCTTTATTTTTGCGTCGTAGTTCTCTAAGTTCATTTCTGTGTCAAGGAAGAACCAGCACAAATGCGTAATAATCAAGCTAAAAAATCAAAATAAAGAATCCTTAATACAGTTAAAGCAGTGGCGCCTACTATGTTACATTCTATCAGGCCACTATTCTAAAATTATACCGTGCTTGTCCTAGTCGCGAATACTGCAAAAAAAGATCCAGGGTTCATTAAGAGGATTGAAATCATAGTAACTGAAAATTCTAATTTAGTACAAAATTTGAATATTAATAAAAGCAAACAAAAATATGAAAATTCTGCACGATGTTAATGTTAATCTCAAGTCAATTGACAACAACTTTGAATTAAACCAATTCAAGAAGAATACCTTCTTGTTCAATTTTGGCATGTGGTCAAAGAGAAGAGTATACAAAAATAGAATCTAACCGACAACATGGATTTGAGCAATAGCAATCAGAAAGAAAAACCAGCAAAATTGCAATGAATGAACTATAGAAACTGTATGCTCATTGAATTCTGCGTAATTTGTTGCATGTACAAAGAAGGTTCATGTAGGTTAGTGCAAGTAAATGTTAGAAAAATTTACTGAAGGCCTATAAAATGACATAAAGTTGTAACGGAAAAAACCTGAAAAAGAGGCCTAATGCCCGTTACGGATATCGGAAGATGTTCAATCCCGTAGCTCTAGTTAGAGATGGGTGTGGTTCAATCTAAACTTACCTTCAAAAAAAAAAAAGAAAAAGCTTACACTTACAGAAACCCTCAATATATCGGAAAAGATGGTCAAAATTAAGGGCGCCAGAAGCTGAAGGTCAAAAGTCTATCTGGAGCTAACTGGTCACGCTTATGTACCAACTTATATTCAATAATTTTAATCCTTCCAATGATCCAATGGGTGGCTTGCACTATTTAATCAAATAAACACAAATACACAAAGATAAACTCCTTACGGATATTCTCCAATAAAGGATCAAAAGAAATTTTACTCTGGTTTATTAAACTCAGTAATTAAAAAAACATTAAAACAAAGATAAAAAAATGACAACATTCATATTCCACCCAAAAGAGGAAGAATCAGACTGTGAGTAATAATAAAAAGATTTGATAATTCCTTAATTATTAACAAAAAAAAAAGTTATATAAAAAAAATCTAAAATATCACAAATTTAGCCCTAAATTTCTGTATAAAAGT
>VTPC01006664.1:0-14541 GCA_011009095.1 Ignelater luminosus | reverse complement strand
GTTAAATAATAACTAGCTAATAAAAAAAAGTGCCAGTCCAAGATATGTGACAACTTTTGGCAGGACAAACCAATATAAGCGCATTGGAGATTCGATATAGGAACTGCATAGCTGTTCTCGTCAAATTGGCACTGTTAGTTGAGTAGAATTAACATTATCTGAAATTTGGTAAGGATTCATATACTCCGCCGCTTTCACTCTTTATTGCACCTAAATGATTTTGATCTTTGTATCTCTTCTTGTTTATGGAAAATTTTAATCTGCTGATTTCCACACTATTGGTCATTGTTGCATTTTGTTTTTTTTTGATGGTTATCATCTTGATATATTCAAACTCGATCATAACTAGACTTTCACGATTGGACAGTGACGATCTTTTATCGTTTTTCTATATGGCATTTTGTTAGCCCGTCTTCACATTAAAATGTCTGTTGTCCGACCAATCCCAGTCTCGGTAAGGAATCTTGTAAACACTCTGATTTTCCAGTTTGAATTTGGGTTTTTGAATTAAATAGAATGGTGCTGGTTTTCCTGATATGAACTAATTTTTAAGCAGAAATTTAACCAAACAATGCGAACATGTTCTGTCGTTATAGTGTAACGAAGTTACTGTAAATCGCTACCGGAATAACAAATTATAACATGCCGCGCGCCATACGCACCAGCTGAGGACGCTAATCAGCATGTGGCGCGCTTATCTACACCCAATACCGACATTTATGGACTAGCAATGCAAATATTTTTGAATATTATGAATTATTTAAACAATTTATTTGTCGTAATACCGCTTAGGTTACCTTGACGCGGGCCCGGCGGTAGAGTCGTCCGGCCTCCGTTGGGTGACTCCATTTCCTTTCGTCCTGGTGGCGGCGTTACGACGGACGGTTAGAGACCATTTGTCGTAACGCTGCTCAGGTTATCCCGGTGCGGGCTTGGCGGTAGAGTCGTCCGGCCTCCGCTAGGTAACTCCGTTCCTCCAGTCTCCTAGACACTCCCACATACGCCTTGTCCCTTTGTTTCTTGAAGGCACGTACCGAAACCTGGTTCCAATTCACCGCTTGCACCCTAACTTGCTTGCTGCACTGCTTGGGGCTGGTAGAAGTAGCACTTAGAAGGTAAATTTGCCTGTACCATAACCTGGCTTTGTTAAATAGATTGTTTTGGGCTGATTTGTTGTTTTATTTAATCTGTAAGCTCTGCAACCTTCAATTCCAGCTGACCGACCCTTGGAAGGATCAGATCTCCAGCGCAGCTGCCCAGTAAGCCCTCGTCTGACCGCATCAAGGACGAGGTGGGGGAGTAAACCGACCGTCCAGCACCAGAAGATACAACGCGGCGCTTAACCAGGGACGTCGCATACACGCGACACACCACACGAACAGAGGGCGTAACATTTTGGCGCCCGAGCAGGGACGTCACCTGCAGTGACATCCGCCGACCGAAAATAGCGTCACAATAGTTACGAGCTAATTCGGTCCCGCAGGTCATGTTTTCCCATAACCAGTTTTAAAAGTGACTCGATCTTGTGTCTGTTCAGGATTCTACTTGTTTAGTCGGCGTTTTCTACTGAATTCCCTCTTGTTTTTTGGCGAACCCGTTCCAGAGTAGTGCTGTCCCAAGTCTTGATATTTCCTGGTCTTTAGTTTTCTGGTCCGTTGGCTTGTTACCAATGTTCCCACAGAATGCACGTGAGCTACCAATCTGTCAGGCACATATTCTTCAATGACACGTTCAGAAATAGTAATTAATTGTCTTTTTCTGCTTTCATAAAGAAAATGATTTTCTGGTGCATGTTCTTCTCTATGATTTCAAATTAGAGGTGCGTCGTCCACTTATTGTTGTTTCTAATGCTCATCTCTTCCATGAAAGCTGGCTAGTGCCAGAGACAGAGGTGATCCCATAAATGCTTTTTCAATTTTTTTCGTGTTGTTCATTCTTGCTTATAAAGTAAGTGTTCTTAAGGCAGTGCTTTGTTGCATCGACGATGTGATCTAGCGGCTTATATTTACTTCCAATGTTTCATCTACTGTAACACTAATTAAACAGTTTCTCCTTCAATAACTTGATGAGGTGACTTGCGTTCTTTACGTAGTTGAATAATCCTATGGAACTAAAAATGGGCTTCAGTGAGACACCCTTCTTGTGAATCTTGGATAGACTAGACTTTCTGGCATTTTGAAAAAGGGCTTGTAATTAATTGCAGTTCTCCGTCCATCAGATCTTGGTTTTGGTTGTTTTCTCAAGGTATTTGGTGGGATCCAAATCTTTATTTTTGCGTCGTAGTTCTATAAGTTCATTTCTGTGTCAAGGAAGAACCAGCGCAAATCCGTAATAATCAAGCTAAAAAATCAAAATGAAGAATCCTTAATACAGTTAAAGCAGTGGCACCTACCATGTTACATTCTATCAGGCCACTATTCTAAAATTATACCGTGCTTGTCCTAGTCTCGAATGCTGTAAAAAAAGATGCAGGGTTCATTAAGAGGATTGAAATCATAGTAACTGAAAATGTTAATGTTGATCTCAAGTCAATTGACAACAACTTTGAATTAAACCAATTCAAGAAGAATACCTTCTTGTTCAATTTTGGCATGTGGTCAAAGAGAAGAGTATACAAAAATAGAATCTAACCGACAACATGAATTTGAGCAATAGCAATCAGAAAGAAAAACTAGCAAAATTGCAATGAATGAACTATAGAAACTGTATGCTCATTGAATTCTGCGTAATTTGTTGCATGCACAAAGAAGGTTCATGTAGGTTAGTGCAAGTAAATGTTAGAAAAATTTACTGAAGGCCTATAAAATGACATAAAGTTGTAACGGAAAAAACCTGAAAAAGAGGCCTAATGCCCGTTACGGATATCGGAAGATGTTCAATCCCGTAGCTCTAGTTAGAGATGGGTGTAGTTCAATCTAAACTTACCTTCCAAAAAAAAGGAAAAGTTTACACTTACAGAAACACTCAATATATCGGAAAAGATGGTCAAAATTAAGGGCGCCAGAAGCTGAAGGTCTAAAGTCAATCTGGAGCTAACTGGTCACGCTTATGTACCAACTTATATTCAATAATTTTGATCCTTCTAACGATCCAATGGGTGGCTTGCACTATTTAATCAAATAAACACAAATACACAAAGATAAACCCCTTACGGATATTCTCCAATAAAGCACCAAAAGAAATTTTACTCTGGTTTATTAAACTCAGTAATTAAAAAAACATTAAAACAAAGATAAACAAATTACAACATTAATATTCCACCCAAAAGAGAAAGAATCAGACTATGAGTAATAATAAAAAGGTTTGATAATTCCTTAATTATTAACAAAAAAAAGGTATATAAAGAAAATCTAAAATATCACAAATTTAGCCCTAAATTTCTGTATAAAAGTTCTCGACTTTTGAAATGAATAACCCCAGTTTGGTTTCCTTTACTAACAGACCAAACAGTTATTTTAAATTTATCGTGAATGTAAAGGACGAAGAACAAAAAAAAACTAATTAATTTTACCTTCGAACGTTCGTTATACAAAATTATAGTCTTTAGCATCAATTAAAAAAAGATTCTATTAAAACATTTAAATATACTCATTTTGAATTAACAAAATTAAATCACAAATAATAAAAAATTATTTCTAACACACTTATTCCTGGGTTTGCCGTGAAAATCACCACCAAGAATTCAAAAGGAGGTCTTCAAAAAGATAAACGATGACAACCAGAGGCTTCAGATAGCTTGTTAAATGAACATAACATTCGCTCGGTGTTCAGATTATAACACATTCACTTAGGAATTTTTCAGGATTAACCAGATCAAAACGTCTTTAAAGATTGTTCTTAACAAACTTGTTTTTAATCGCTACAGTGTCTATTGCGACGTTCAGGAACACAACGAATAATACGGAGATTGTGCAACAGAAAGATTCTTTCCTTTCGTCACAAAACAGTGGACACTTGTTTACAAGATATTTATTCGAACAGTGAGTCTCAAATGGGTTCAGATAAAAAGTTAGATGGAGCGGCTTTGCTTTTTACGATCCCGGGAACTCCGGACAAAATTAGACAACTAAATTGCCTTCACACAAAGAAACTAAATTTACCGGCTACGCCTGATTGTCTGCAAGTCCACACGTTATTTAGATCCATTCCAAGAGAACGTTTATGAAATCCCTGAAGCCAGCTTGGATTAAATTTCGCTAAACACCAACTTTAAACAAAAGAACTTGCAACAATAAATGATGTAAAGCTCCCTCGCGCATATGACTCTTATGAAAACTGGAACCCTAATGTCCCCTACCTAACTCCTGTTTGGAGCCAAAGGGACTGAGTAGAGTCACTTTTATCCTAAGAAAATAAGAAATACACAAGCGACTATACGGCGGGTGGAAAGTTTTCAACCCTCATGATTCAGATGTAAATCAAGCTTTCTTGTGAACACAAAAAAAACTGAGACGTAAACAAGGTTTCTAGGAACTAATAGATTATAGAAATATTTGGGCGTCTGTGAAACGGCCACATTTTAAAAAAAGTCACGTACGTTTGGCAATTATAATTTTTTTTAACAGACTCTCAACAAAAATATTCTTGTTAACGAAATAAACAATTTGATAAATGACTTTATGTGAGATGAAATAACTAATTGTTACAAACTAAAAGAAATATCTGAGCGGAATTTAAAGCAGGGACCGGATATGTATGCAATGTTTTAAAATAGCATTGTAAAGTATTCAGTTAATTAATGAATCGACGAGTTTCAATTCTTAACATTTTTCGTTTTGTTTTGGTTTTTTTATAAATAGTTTTATGTTTTCCATGAAATTTATAATTTACACCTATGAAATTAAAATTAAACTGCCTAGAGGAGAAATGCAGGTCACGGCAGCTCTGATTGGGCTATAGATTACTTGTGTTGTGTAATGTTGAATAATAAGTAGATGATGAAAGGGACGATAGTCCAAGCTATGGGATACCCTTTGACTAGACAAACCAAAAGTTAATTTAGCTGGATGAAATATTAAAGGCAAAATTTACTTGAAAAGTGGATTACTGTAAATTAGAGAAACGGCTATGTTCTGGCAAATATACAAAGGTCCATTACGCATCTTTAATAGTATGTCAGGCATATGACAACGAAAAGCTGACTATATGGAAAACTGAACTTTCTACTATTTGTCTTGTTTGACATATTTAAATCAAATAACTGGAGTTTACACAAAATGTTTTAAGGTTTAATTTTTGTAAGTATAATTTTATAAATCATAAGCGGGAATAATAATAATTCTCTGATCTATAAGTTAATGCAATATACAACTACTTTAGTTATGTGTTGATTATTATTTGAAACAATGAAGTATTCATACAGTGTGTATTCGTAATGTATTGATTTCCAATAATTTACGTTTTACTATACTACAACAATGCAGTAATGCTTTTATCACGTTATTATTCAGTTGTCTGAAACTGCACTTAATAGAATAAAATTCAAAATGTAACATGTAGTGAAAGACAAGTCTATTAGCAATGTACTTTATCTAAACAATAGAGATGTTTCAAAAAACAAGTCAAATAAAGGTATTGATTTTGTATTTATTTGACATGAATTAGTTGAAATGTTAACATTTTACAGTTATGCATACGCCCGTCCACTTTCTGAAGTTTGCAGTGCTTTTAGAAGAATTTCAAGTACTCTCCGGCAACTTTAAAAGCTTTTACAGCGGATAACCTAAATTCCTATAAGATAATTTGAAGTGGAAAAATATTGACAAGTATGTACATCTGAAAAGTTAATATTTTAAATACGCTTTGAGTAGTTGGGTAATTATTTTTAAAACAACAAATAAATAAATTGGCTGATTGGGTGATTGTTTTCATTTTTGCGGCAAAAATTAAACAATTATCAAGGTTAAATAAACTGAATCATCTACAATATTACCAACAGAGTAACAAAATGTACGAGGTCTGTTCAAAAAGTATCGCAAATTTTGTGTTTTTTCAAAAATTATTTATTTATTCATGAATATCTATTTTGTCCCCTTCGAAGAAACCCCCATCAGATATTATACACTTGTGCCAACGTTTTTTCCAATCCTCGAAGCACTTCAAAAAATCATTTTTTGCGATCTTGTTCAGCTCCTCCTTCGATGCCGTCTTTATCTCCTCAATCGTAGCGTAGCGTCGTCCTTTCATGGGAACAAGAAAAAATCACAGGGGGCCAGGTCTGGGGAATACGGTGGCTGCGGCATCATTAGTGTGTTGTTTTTGGCCAAAAATTCGCGCACACGCAATCTTTGTGTGAGCAGGGGCGTTATCATGGCGCAAAAGCCAATTTTTGTTCTTCCACAAATCCGGGCGTTTCTCGCGGATTGCTTCGCGCAAATTGCGCATAACTTGCAGGTAATATTCTTTATTGACCGTTCTACCCTGTGGCAAGAACTCATGATGCACCACGCCCCGCAATCGAAGAAAACTGTAAGCAAAACCTTCACATTAGACCGAACTTGGCGCGCTTTTTTCGGTCTTGGCTCGTGCGGCAGCTTCCATTGGGATGATTGAGCTTTGGTTTCCACGTCATAACCATAAACCCACGATTCTTCACCAGTTATGACCCTCTGGAGCAAATTTGGGTCGTCGCGAACGGTGTCCAACAGTTCCTTAGTAATGTTAATGCGATGCTGTTTTTGGTCGAAATTGAGCAATTTTGGTACGAATTTCAAAGCGACCCGTCTAATGTCGAAATCATTGGTAAAAATCGAATGGCATGAGCCAATCGATATGTTTAGGTCCTCAGCAACTTTTCTAACGGTGATTCGACGATTGGCCAATACTATTTTCTTCACTTCATCAATGTTTTCGTCTGTTGTTGACGTGCTCGGGCGTCCGGCACGCTTTTCGTCGTTCACATCTTCTTGGCCCTCTGAGAACATTTTGTACCATCTATAAACATTGCTTCGGTCTAAGGTAGCTTCACCATATGCCACAGTCAACATTCGGAATGCGTCCGCGCACTTAATTTTGTTTTTCACACAAAATTTGATACAGATCCTTTGATCCATTTTTTGGAATAGGCAAAAATTGAAGACGAGCCAAAACACGTCCAAGCAAAACAGCTGCCAAAAATTAACTGAAAATTCAAAATGGCCAAACTTGTCGGCATAAGTGAGGGACATGAGTACCAACATAACGCCACAAAAAAATCGAAATTCGAATATACGTAACCGGCGGAAATTCAAAATTCGCGATACTTTTTGAACAGACCTCGTATGCTTTGTGCCTGTAAAATTCTTTGCTGTAGTGAAATATTTTGAAACACCTGCTTTTGTACAAAGCAATTTTTAATTAAGAACTGGATGGTAAGCCTGGAATATCTGTTTCTATAGTACATCGAAATATCATGCAACGTTGAAGCGAAATTAATTTAATTCTTTCCGGGAATTCTAATTAAACTTTATTTATTTGGAAATATTTGTATATAATTAAATGGTGCTTATTCTTACAAATATTGCTTAATATTCATTATAACTGCGATGATATTGTGAGAATCCTTTGAGATTTTAACGCTGTGTACCTTAATAAAATTGTATTTAATTACGTTTAGTTCAAACAACGCAATGAAAATTGTTCAGAGTAACCGTTTTTGTTTTATTAATTCGATTCAAGTACGTTTCTAAAAAAATATTTTGAATGTTATTATACAAATTTTTGTAATCTGTATCTCATTAAAAACCAAATCTCATGTTTTTTGTAATTTTTTGAAATTTAGCTCAAAATGGTTTTGATTCCTTTTTTTATCACATTGCCAGTCAGTGGCAGTACAGGCTGTTTTATTTTATACACAGTAGTACTAATGGTGTAGATTAATTATAATTATGTATATCTTGCTACTACTATTATAATTCTTGAGCAACCACACGTAATAAGCATTCAAGCCTTGAAGAGGCACCGGTAATGCCACCCTATGGATCGTGACATTCTAGAGATAACAGATTATTGTGAATACTACCACCTGTTGTTTTAGGATAGATCTGCTTAGAATGTGTTTTAGGCTGCGTTTGAATAAATTATGATCATTATGTTAAATCAATCTTAGAAAAGTCAATAATTATTTAACATAAAACTTCTCTAAATATAATATGACTGTATTTATTCCAAACATATATTAGAATAAAAAGAACATATTCCTACCGCCCTCCATCTTCAAATTTGTAACAAAAAGTTTTTTAAAAAAATAAGAAAACATGCCACAAATTAATTTGAGTGTTTTCCAAATTAGAAAAAAAAACAAACATAAGTAATGTAAATAACATTGATAAACACTGTTTTTCTCACACGAACTTTGTGATGATTTTTGTTTATGTTTGTGTACCCTCATTAAAAGAAATATATAATTTTGTTTCAGTCACATTCAGTTTTTTTGTAACAGCATATTCATTTCTGACCTCATATAGGTACGTGTCTGTGTTTGAATAACTTCATTTAGGCGACTCTATAGCTATTGCATTCAACTAACTTACATTTTATTTACGTTGGTTACATCGTAAATATGCCACGAAAGTGTTTTAACAACCCCGACAGTTTTTGTTATGTGTGTGGAAAATTAACTTTTACATCTCAGCGTCGAAATTTCACATCATTAATTGAACAATGCTATTTAGACTATTTTGGATTTCCTGTGAGGCATCAAGATAAATCCTGAGTTCCACATAAATGTTGTGTAACGTGTGTGAGACTCCTATTAGGTTGGGCTAAACAAGAACCTAGAGATTTGACATTTGCTATACCAATGATTTGGACGGAACCAAAAGATCATGTAAGTGATTGTTATTTTTGTTTGACTCAAACAAAAGGCATTACAACCAAGTCTAAACACACTATGAAGTATTCAAACTTGCCTTCGGCCAACAGACCCATCCTACATAGTGCCGAACTGCCTGTGCCAAAGCCCCCAAATCGACCAGAAAGTCGGGATTCTGTTTCTAGTCCGGAATTTGTTCTTAGTGATCACGATAAGGTATCTCAAGAAAGTAACTTAAGTTATGAACAGTCAACTTCAGAAAAACCGTACCTATTGACACAAAGTGATTTAAATGATTTAGTACGTGATTTGAATCTGTCTAAAAAACAGGCTGAGCTTTTGGGGTCTAGATTAAACGACTGAAATTTACTTTCTCCTGATACGAGAATTTCTTATTTTCGACATCGTAACGATGAAATAAAACCTTACTTTTCTGAAGCAAATGATTTAGTGTATTGTAATAACGTTCCTGTTGTGATGAATTTATTAAATGTTGAATATGATCCAAGTCACTGGCGATTGTTCATTGACTCCTCAAAAACTAGTTTGAAAGCTGTGTTGCTGCATAACGGAAACGAACTTCCTTCAGTGCCGGTTGCTCATGGTTCTGATATGAAAGAAACTTACGAAAATATGAGATTTCTTCTTGTAAAAATTGAATACAGTAAACACGCTTGGAAAATTTGTGGCGATTTTAATCTTTTGCTTGGACTACAGCTTGGTTACACAAATATTGCTGTTTCATTTGCGAATGGGACAGTAGAGACAGAAAAAGTCACTAAATAAAGAGAGTGTGGCCCAAGCGTGAATCACTTACTCCAGGCCATAAAAATGTTAAAAAGTATCCTTTAGTGAACCTTGATGACATACTTTTACCACCGTTGCACATAAAGCTCGGCCTGTTAAAAAATTTTGTAAAAGCTATGCCTAAAGATGGCAGTGGACTTTTCTATCTGAAAAAGAAATTCTCCAAACTCAGCGAGACAAAAATTAAAGAGGGAATATTTGTAGGTCCATAAATACGGGAACTGATAAAAGATAAGAGCTTTGAAGGAAAACTGAATGATCAGGAAAGACTCGCCTGGAAATGTTTTGTGAATGTTGTCCAAAATTTTCTAGAAAACCATTAAGCGGAAAATTACAAAGAAGATAAATGAACTTATAATGTCATATAAAGCTCTGGGGTGTAATATGTCCTTAAAAATACATATGCTGGACTCTCATCTGGATTTCTTTCCTGCAATTATGGGTGCAGTGAGTGACGAACAAGGCGAGAGATTTCATCAGGACATTTCCTTAATGGAGAAGCGCTACCAAGGAAAATGGAGTCCAGGAATGCTAGCAGATTATTGTTGGAGACTTAGAAGGGATCTACCAGAAGCCAAATATTCACGAAAATCATAACTATTTATTGTACATTAAGCAATGATTTCTCTAAGTGTAGCTGATTTTTGTACTTTTTACGAAAATATATGTTTTGATGTCACAAAGAAACCGGTTGTGTCAATTTTTTTCATTGATATATTATTGTTTGGTGGCCCTAGTACATTCAGAATTTGATATGTTTCGTGTGACAAAAAAAAGTTAAAATTTTGTTAACTAGTGTAATCTTTGTATGGACTTTAAATGTCTAAATTATTATTTTAAGACTATATTATTAGTCATTTCTTAAAGTCACCCCTTTGTTGTTGTTTCCTTTAATATCTTTTTACGTCAACATGACTATGCGATTTCGGTTTCCAGCAAAGGAAGAATGTAAAGTGTTTCTTACAAAGAAACACAAAATTTAGACGCCTTTTGTCTCAAAAAAACTTTGTAAAAAAATTTCAACCTTAACAAAAATTTATATCTAATTTATTTCACAATATACAGTTTCTATAGACTGACTTGATCAGAAAATTTTATTAAGCACACAAAATTATACTAACAGGAAAAAGTTAAAAAAAATTATTATTAAAATACAATTTTTTTGTTTTTATAATACAACCCACAACAAAACCCTTCGAAATTATTCAGAAGTAAAATATTAAATATTTAATTTTATAAAAATTTTAAATGCAGTTAGAATAATTCAAGGTGAAGCCAAATTTATAGCAAATATTGTTATCAAGCCTGTCCACTCGATTTGCTTACTGACTGCATACAAATGCAAAGTAAAGTTCTTCAAAATATTATAGGGGATTTGAAAAAAAAACAAAAGCATAAATGAACCAGACAAGAAAATTTAGTGAAACCTGTAATCTATTTAATTTATATATAGAAATTTTTTTTAAATTCAATTGAATAGTGCTAAAAAAATTAAAAACTAACAAGTTAAATAATTTACAAAGAAATTAGAACACCCAAACTATTTCGGATACAAAACTGAAAAATTAAAATTTCTTACCAGAACATCTTCATGTTGTTTCCGATCTGATCTGATGAAGGTGCGAACCCAAAGAAAAGCAATTTGACACAATAATTCAATTTAGATCCGAAATTAAATATTAAAAAAAATTTAATCAAAAAACATTAAATGTGCACTCAAACACAGATTTACTAACAAAATTTGTTGAACCAAAAGAACAAATTTAAGGACCTGCAACTACAAATTATATTTCGAGTGATAAGCCAGATTTATATACCTGCATCAAATTGTCTTCTTAACTCTCTTTTCTTGTTTTATAAAAAAATAAGATTCCAAGACAAAAAGATTTAAGAGAATAAACCTTTACTTCTGTTTCAAGCAACTTAAATTTTTAAAACAAGGAAGAATGTTATTACGAACGCCTAGTTGAGCAGATTAAACCTCCATAAACGATGGGGAAGACTTCCAACTTCCAGGAAGGTAGCTCCCCGGAAATAAAACAACTGGAGACCAAGAACGATAACAAATACAAAAAAAATAGAAAACTGATCCCTAATTTAAGGTTTTTTTCACTAACTCGAAACCAAATTCAAAGGAAACAAGAATTCATCGCGGAACTTGAACGCTGGTCGCTCCTCGTCTGCCGCAAGCCGTTCCCTGCGTTCCCCAAAAGTCGAGTCAACCGGTTCATATGTTTCACGCTCAACGCAGGAACAAAATTAAGCAAATTCTAAACAATAATAAAAACCTATCCAGGGCAAGAAACACGGGAACACCCGAAAACGTACTCAACCAAATCTTATGTAATGGGCAAGAACAACAAATGACCGTTGCAACTGATATTACTTTTCTTTTTCGTATTATTTGGCTCTTATAGTTTTTAATTGCAGAATAGATTGGGCTTTATTTTTTAAATAAATAAAACAAAAGTATTGGTTAGAATGAACAGAGGTTCAGGTTGAGAGGGAAATTGTATGACTGAATGCTGCTGCTGGAGCTGATTGCTGAGTTCTACTGAAGCTATAAGAGCTTCTTTTTTAGGCTTCTTTTTCTTCTGGGTCACTGAAAAATTTGGTAAATGTTTGGTTAAGGCCCACAAGCTTTTGCGCGGTTTCTATAGTTTTCCTGAAAGCCCACGTTGAGAGGAGTAAAAAGAGATCACTCCCACTCTAGATGGTCAAGAAATAAAAACAAAAATTCAAAAAAAGAATTTCAATTTCTAGATAGTGTCGAGCTTATAGAATTTTTAAAAATTTTGTTTATTATAGCCGTCTACCTAACCTAACCAAACATCTTCAGTTGTTTTCAATAGAAAATCTCACAAGGAACTATCATTTTTAAGAAATTCATAATTTTTTGTACTTTTTGACTTAGAAAATTGAGACCGGTCTTGTTCTTATGAAAATTTTCCATTAAAGAAATTTTTCTTAAAAATTTATAACTTTTTTATTTTTTGGTTGTTCAAAGTGCGAGTAGTTTCTTTTACTCCTCTCAACGTGGGCTTGCAGGGAAACTATAGAAACCCCGCAAAAACTTGAAGGCCTAAACCAAACTTAAGCCTTGTAAGTGTACCGGTAACATTCAGAATTTACAAGAGAATGCGAAAGATGAGAACACCTTGAATGTTCAAATTGCTAACGACGTTGGTTTGCATCACATTGCAGCACTACAAATTTTAAAAAAGCACAAGTTTCGCTTGTATAAATACCAATTTGATCAAGAGTTACATGAAGGTGATATGAAGACAAGAAGCGCATTTTGCTTCCAAATGATGGAATTTGGATTTTCTAAATACATTGTTTTACGGATGAAGCAACATTCACACTAAATAATAAACCAAACGTGCAAAATTGGAGAATATGGGGACGTGAGAATCCACATAATATTCTAGTTACACACCAGAACCCAATACCCCCAAAAAATTAACGTTTGGATGGCATTATTAGGTCATAACATTTCAGTGACTGAAGTTGCTAGGGACAACCAAGATGTTTGATTTCAGATGAATGGTTGTCCAGCCGTGATGTGCGTGAATCTTTAAACGATAGTTTTTCCCAGAAGATTATTGGTCCAAATTATGCGATTAACTGGCCTGCTAGGTTCACCGATATTTCGCCCAACGACTTTTTTCTTTAGGGACATTTAAACTCAAAAATCTATGCTGTACAAACATTTCAAGATGTGGAACAATTAAAAAATCGAATTCAAGCCGAATGTGACAGAACATCTAGGCATCAACTTGCAAATGTTTGTTGTTTTTGTTGTAGTGTCATTTTGTTTTGTTGAGATAAATAAAATTCTGTTTCCTGTATCGTAAATTCTATGCTGCGTCGACGACCCTTTGCAGAATCTCACCGCTACATTTGCTTGCTGGAAACTACTAACCTCGCATCTTAAAAGACGTTTTATGAGCAGAACCCCAGGAGAGTAAGATAGGAAAATATACACTCGATTTTAATTAAGAGTGTCTGAATACTACTGAAACTACACAAAAGTCGGAAGGAAGGTGAAAGTAAGAATAATATAAGGGATAATTAATTTCGTAGAAATTACTGTTTTGGTGTTCACATCACTAAGATAAACTATAGAAAACCCATAACATTACCGTTTAATCATGCCACTTGTTTGAATTTCAGATTTGGTCGTTTACATTTAACTGAACTGTACGAGAATCCGATACTTTAATGTTGTGTAACTGGAAAAAGTAAAAAGCGAGTCATTGAGACTATTTAAAAAGCAAACTACCATTGAATTATTGTTGATTGTGCATGACGTAAAGAATTCTAACCTGAAGATTTATAATGAAGAAATCCCTAGTAGATCAATTTAATTCAACAATTATAAAGCTCATGTAATTTACGCAGATTTCTCTAGGCCTTCTACAGAGTAATTTCTTCACTTTTAGAAAATAAATCGAATTTTTTAGGTTTTTCTTCTAAGGAGGTGACTTTCTCATGGTCATACTTAAGTCATCTTAAATCTTAATCCTTCAAGTCTTGATCTGGTGCGTTCCAAGGTAAGACACTAAGCTCATTCTTATTTATTATATTTGTGCATAATATCATTAATCACGTCGATTCTTTTCCAAGCACTGCTTTACGCAGATGGTATTAAACTATTAGTACTGTGATATCTACATCTGACTGTCAACATACTATAGAACTTGATTTAGAGTATGACCGTTTCTCACAGAATGAAACAATTAGGTTTTGTGATTCGTAACGTAACGTTCTTCGTTCTTTACGCTACTCACACAGTGTCGTTCGGTTTAGACGTCGGCAGTGGTCCCTCCCGGTCCCCAACCAGTGTATTACACTGGCCTGTGTCAGGCACACTCGGCCCCCGGCAATTCACCCCAGGTGGTGCGACCTGTTGCAACTGCTACTGGCAACCTTCGTTCTGG
>VTPC01006663.1:0-62404 GCA_011009095.1 Ignelater luminosus | reverse complement strand
AACAGCCAAAATTACAGAACCTGGGCCACAGAGAATCCCCACAATTAGAAAGAAACAAGTTTGCATCCCCAGAAGGTTGGTGTATGGGTTGCGATGTCAAGACGCAGGATCTATGGTCCATTGTTTTTTAATGACACAATCAGTGGAGAAAGATACCGAGATAATATTTTAACACCTTTTATCGAACAACTATTAGATGATGAAATCCAAGAGGGCTACTTCCGGCAAGATGGTGCATCAGCACATACGGCACTATTGGTTATTTGGAAGAGTTCTTTGATGACCGAGTGATTAGTTGTGGACGATGGCCAGTGATGTGCGTTGACATGTCAACAATGATTGTTGACATTTTCGTGTCAACAATTTGTCAACAATTGATTTTTCACGTCAAAAAAGTCAACAGTGCGACAATGTGTCAACAATGTCGACAATGTGTCAACAATGTCAACAATGTGTCAACTTTGCAAATAAAGTAGGATTCTGCACATTTTTCGTTAAACATAACCTGTAAACACAGGTGCTAAAATAAGTTAAAACGTCTAATAAGATCATTAATAAGATGTTCAAGACAATTCAAGAATCAAAATGGCTGAAAGGCCCAAGAATAAGAATTTTGATGAATTGGGTTTTCAGTTATAAAAGACTGTGACAGTAACTGAAGATGGAAAAGAAAAACCAAAATATATTTAAATAAAATGGCATTAAAAAACTAAATCCTATGTATTTATTCTTATTTCCATCGAATCAGTAAAATTACAAGTATGTTTACTCATACCTCCATAAGCCCATACTAAGATTTTTAGTTCAGATATGTGGAGGCACAGTTTATACCTTACAGAATGAATCAGTTAGATCACTCAGGGCGGTTCTTTTGATCTTTCGTGTTCCTGGTTTTTGGTCTGCGCATGCTAAACTGTAGACCGCGCGCTTGTAGGGGAGGTTATATATGCAGTTGATATTCAAATTTCACAACTAATGTAACTTACCAACACTCAACAATTTCACTAATTCACTCACAGAATATGCAAGTTGATTTCATTTAAATAATACAATCTTTTGTGAGATTATTTCTTTGAAGGTTAAGGTTAGGTTTTTTATCCCTCTACTTCTGAACAGAAAATAGTGCTCTGCGCATAGACCGCGAGTGGAAGACAAAATGTAGAGGAAGTGATCCAACTGAATCTGTAAGGTATAAACTGTGGTGGGGGCAATTCTAGCAATGTGACAGTTAATATACATAGGTATCTTAATGCAAAAGATTTTATTAATTGAAAAAACAAATGCTAACATGATGAACAACATCCTAGCATTTATTTTTTTTTCTAATCAAAATTATTCTATACGTACATTAGACTTGAACGTACTTAAGCATCTCACAATTCCCTGTGCCTCCTATTTGCCCTCACATACTTTAAGTCAAATAAAAATTATTGTAATAAACTATTTAAGATTTAAAAAAAATCAAGTTGAACGCGTGGAAGTGTCAACACGAGTTGCTGATTGATAAATAAGCTATAAATCTGTCATATTTCGCTACATCATTACAGCCTACGAGTAATCGTGATAGTGTAGCATATAAGAACTGTGCAAGTGCCTCATCTAAAAGTTTGCTATTGCTCTTGTTGGAATTCATTTCTTTATATACAGTGTGTCCAAGATAAGGATGCACAGATAGGGATATTGGAAACGTTAAGTCATGCAGCATCGGTTAAATGGGATGAAAGTTGGCTATTTATAGGACCTTTCTGTTGGCCTTTGCAAAATCTAGATATCTTGAATAGTTTCAGAGATATTTAAAAAAAGTAGATATCTCGATTTTCTTTTATTTTATCTTTCCTTTATTTGAAGAGATATCGGAAAACTAAAACCACTTTTCCAGTGCCACTTTTTGTTCTCTATTAAAATACGCTAACAAAATTCCCGTATAACGTTTCGGTTTCGAGTAACCATTATCAACCTCATTTTTTTAAACAGGCGGAAAAACAATTGAAAATTGTTTTGGATAACTCTTGTTGTCACGATTCTAATGATGTAAACATGATAGGGTGATTTTGGTTTTGATTTTTTTGTGTTGAACGCTGCTGTGACCAACTGTAATAATTGCTGTTCATCTTCAAAATTTTGGTTGAACACATGATTCTTGACATAACCCCAGAGGAAAGAAATCTAACGGTGTTAGATCAGGTGATCGTGCAGGCCAGGGTACTGCAGAATGCATTAATTTATAGCATAAGAAATCAAACTAACCCTATCATGTTTACAGCATTAAAATCGTGACAAGAGCTATCCAAAACAATTTCCAATTGTTTTTCCGCCTATTTAAAAAAATGAGGTTGATGATGATTACTCGAAACCGAAACGTTGTACAGGAATTTTGTCAGCGTATTTTAATAGAGAACAAAAAGTGGCACTGGAAAAGTGGTTTTAGTTTTCCTATATCTCTTCAAATAAATGAAAGAAAAAATAATAACAAAAATCGAGAAATCCACTTTTTTTTAAATATCTCTGAAACTATCCAAGATATCTAGATTTTGCAAACGCCAACAAAAAGGTCCTAAAAATAGCCAACTTTCATCCTATTTAACCGATGCTGTATCTCTTACCGTTTCCAAGATCCCCATGCTGTGCATCCTTATCTTGGACCCACTGCATAGCAGTTTGTAGTTAAATAGCAGGATTATAAAACGTAAATGATTTATTTTACTTTTTGTTTCATCTCTTTTCCAAAAATTGAAAAATCTTACTATGCAAAAAGTATTGAAAATAGAATGTCAATTGTCATCTCAAAGAAAAAGAAACAAGTCCAAATTCTAGCAGAAATGATTCAGTTAAATAAACAGCAAAATTTTCACTTATTAAACTTAGAAGATAAATTATATTATGATTATGAACAAACACAACTGGAAAACCTAATTGTAAGGTGAAGAAGTTCATACAATACAGATTAAACGTTACGTCAGATCTATGCGAACCTACGAATTGGCAAGCATTATTTACCTGTGATAATAAACTTATAGTAATTTATAGAGGTAATTCTACAGAATAAATCTATACTTTGTAACTTTCTATATTGAATGACTGAATTTTAATTTTAAAACGATGATTTTCAGATAGGAATTTTCATTACAATTGACAACACTGACAGTTTCAAATACCGTGCGCTGTCACGCCGTTACCTTGGATACACAACAAAACAATAAAAATCATGGCCGAACCTATAATGGATGAAGGTATACGTGAGTTTTTAAATTTCTTATTTTAATGATAAATGTAGCATCATAATTTGTAACTTAGCTTGTGATAACCGCAATGAACTTTGTATTAATTATATGTTTACAAATTATGTTGTTATAGTGTGCATGGTGTATTTTTTAATGTTTACAGTGTGATTTTAGTTGAAGTATTATTTTTAAAAAGTAATGAGATTGTGAGGAATTTTAAAGAGGATGTTCTCATAATTCGAATATAATTACAGTTATTAAATTATATATATAAGTTTTTGCTCGTAAATTATAAGGCGTTTTCATATAATACTGTGCTGTACTGAACTGACATTGATTTCTGTCACTGTCAATTTTCGAGAAATGTTTTTAAAATTTAAATAATTACTGTAGGAGTTGCTGATCGTTTGACACATATAATTTTATAAGATGGGACCCACCTACACCTTAAATTAGTTTAGCAATAAATGTGGCCTACCAGTTTCCAAAACTGGAGCTATGTGGGTAAACTGGATTTTATCTTATTGAAAGTTTTTAAATAAATATTATACTTTTGCAAATGTAACTTTAATATTTTTCATTTTTCTCTTGCTATCATAGTGAATCGGTGCAGTGCTAAAAAATATGTGTGCGAATATAATGACTATTTAACGTCATGTCAGTCTTAAATGGTTAGCTATAAAGATTCATTGTAATTTTGCCATAAATAAATAATTAATGTAGTAGGTATATAATACTTGTTCACCTTCAACGTAGAATCACACAAATTTTTCTCACAATCAGTAGAGCTTGATTTGTTTTTACATGGTGCATAAGATCTTGAATCATAAAAATGTAAGTCTACTGGAACACATCAATTTTCTCGTTAATTTTGTGTTTAATCACCCATTAAAGAAATAAATTACTAGGAGAATGACCTTGTGTCTATGCTAATGAGTACTGATTTCAAACCGTGCTAAATCTGCCTTTGTAGGTACATATTTAATATTCTAATTGTTTACTTAGAGTTAAAGCTAATGTCGATATAAATTGTGCAATTCATGCTTAGCTTCTTAAATTATCATGTGCATTGGCCTTGGATGTGCACCTTCTGAATCTTTAATTATTATTTGTTAACATATACATGTACTAATTTGAAAAATGGAATAATTAATCATTGCTTTGAGTTAAAAAAAAAAGTTAATTTTTCCCTTTTTTTTGGAATCTTTTTGTTTGTGTAATTATAGTCTTTTTGTCATCATTACAGTGTTAAATACCTACAGGAAATGGTACAAAAAGTTTTTTAAGAGTTGTTCTTATATTAGGTTCCAAAGACATGTCTAATTTTAAAATAGGTCTTATACATATAAATAGATGAGTAAATTAAATCTTAAAAATAGTATATTTGTATTGCTCTCGTTTAGTTACTTCTTCAGTATAAGAAGATAATGAACTGAATGGAGAAGTGCTTCAACTAATGTTCAAACTAATTTCAAAAGTTGTTTTTACTTGTAAAATGTGCAGCATATCAGATGGAGGTTTGTATTATCAGATGACATTTTTCATGGTAATAATCAAACTGAAAATTAGAAAAAAAAACATTGCTCATGCTTAAAATTTTATGAGTTATGTATATTACTTATGATGTAGGTGTCCATGCTATTGTTTGTATATGTTATTTTAGTTTGCTGATGTGTTTGTAGTAATTTACATTGCAAGTTTTGTGTAAATTCTTGGCTATTACAATATTTGAGAATTTTATTTTGTGAGCTAGTTCAGACACACCTGTGATCAATAATCTTTTTTCATGTTCTCTCATGTGAGTTTAATAATCTTAATGCTTTTGTAATTTCCTAAAAACTGTGATTCTGAAAATCATGATAATAATTATATAGGCGTAATAATAACATTTGTATTCATGCATTTTAATGAACTGTTACAAGAAATAAGATGTTGAATCGTTGATTCATTTGTTTTTGCCTAACATCTTATTATTGTAGGTAGTTTAGCTTATAAACAAATAAATTAACATGTTTTACAAATCAAATTGAGTTGTTTTATCGGTTTATTTTCCATTGTATAATTTAAAAGTATTTTAAGTTTATTCTTCTCTATTTCTACCACTTTTTAAAAACTATTTTAGGTATTTTTAAATTTTAAATTTTTTTATCTTATCTAATCTTCATGCTCTGTTTGACTCTTTCCAAATTTTATATTGTCATGTAATTATACGTTTAGTCAAAGGTTGTATGGACCCTTGAACAGATTGATGAGTATATTTTTTATAACCTGTACAGTGTTGCCAAAGATATCATTTTTGCAATTTGTCTGTTATTTATAGTAACAAAACATTAGAATTTGTTTTGATTTGAAATAATGACGAAAGAATAATATTCCCAAGGTCTTCCCTAATAAACTATACCTAGTACAGGTAAAAATCTAGAAATAGTTTTGTTACAAGTTTTTTCAAGTGCATGTGTAATTTCTTTGTATTTAAAGCTATTATAAGGTAAATTATTTTTTATTAAATTTACCTTTTACTTACAAAGCTTTTATTAGTGTAGACATATTAATGTTCGATGTTTATAATTAATTAAAAGTAGCGAGAATATTGTTTTATTTCACAGAACAAATTCATGCAATTAAATATGTTGTTTGCGTTTTCAACTTATTGTGGATAACAAACAAACTTTTATCATCAATATGGTTTGGTACTTTCACAAGCAGAAATCGAGTTTAAGATTAAGATCAGTTATTCAGCATCCACATCTACCACTTTTGTTTTGTTGGATGAATTAATGTGCATGTGTGTGTTGGTGGATTAGAGTGTGATGACTAATGACTAACCTTAGGTTTCGTGTTTACCTTATAACCACCTATCAAAGAAAAAACTAAATAATCTTTTTATCATAAATTCGCGTTGAGAAAAAGCGAGTTTTTCTAGTTAGTTATTAATCTTATAAACACTTCTTAACTCTTTCTATCAGATCTTTATTTCTTACCCCAAATTACATTTATATTATGTGAATGTTCAAATTTCTTCTTAGCACTTCAGCAAATAGTGAATTTCTTTTATTTTTGTTTTCTTTTTGTCACTTGACATCTATCAGTTTTTCTCACTTTTCATCATTTAACAGTAATATTGAATATTAAAATGAATGTCCCCCTGGGAGCATGAAAAGATAGCTCAGAAATTGAACTCAAGCTACATTTTATAAGTTTAGTTAAAATGAAATGAAACAAACAACAAAATTATTTAATGAGCCAGATTGCTTTGCAGAATTATTGTACACTAAGGCACAGTTTTACAATCGTTCAATAAGTTTAACTAGAGTATTATTGCTATGAATCTGATTGTGAAAGAAGCAGACAACATTTGTATCTGTGGCAGTAATATTTTAGTTAATTTGAAGACAATTGATGAAACAACCAATATGGGTTTTGTAAAATGCACTATAGTAATTTAGCTGTTAAACAAAGCACATATACAACCTTAGCATTATTTTATACTGATCACGTGAACACCTGCATTGAGTATGTTCTAAAAATAGATTGCAAGCATGATCTTCATGTAATAGCAGGGTGACATTTTAAAAAGTTTGAATGGGCTGTATTTTTTCTTAAATAAGATATCAAAACATCTGGGAATGCAAAGCATAACCGCAACGATATCCGTTTTGTTGCTGAATTCGAGTGACAGTTTTAAAAAATTTTCAAATTTTGTCGGCCATTTTGACTGTTTCCGAGGTGATATCAAAAAACTAAAAGTATACATATCTAATATTTTTTGTTGTAGAATATGATTCTAAAGTAAAAACAAATTTTTGAAAATTTTTTAAATTTCTGTGGTCATTTTGACCATGTTGCCGAAGAGATATCAAAAAACGAATACAACACATTTAGTTTCTTTAGTTTTTGATGTAGAATCCAAATTTCTATTTAATTAAGTGTTCAAAATGTCCACCATTATTTCCTAAACAATAAAATAAACGGTTTTTCAATTCACCTTGCACATTTACAAACACTTCCCTGGAAATTGAACGACATTCCCTGATTATCCGGTCATGAAAATCTTCTATTGAAGCAGGCTGTGTTTTGTACACCATTGACTTTAAATGAGATCTGAAGATCATGGTGGCCATTATATGGAACCTCATCTTCAAATTTTGACATGTCCAATTGATCACAATCAGTTATGCAATTGGTGGTACCAAGCTGTGCTCTAATTCTTAAGTTATACTTAAGGTACTCGTATGACCATTTATGCCCTAAATGGCCAAATTTCACAAAAATGACTAAAATCACTGTAAACGTTTATTATAAATTTCATTTGAGCCAGAAAGTGTTGAAATTGGTCAATACATCTTTGCAATCGGATGCAGAACTGGTTTTTTACTTCCGGCCAATGACAGCCTAGGACTATTGCCTGTGCAACTTTGTCACATGTTGCATTTTTGCAAAGACATGACGTTTTTGAAATCTGCACTTACTCTAGACCACGAAACCTCTGGAGAGGAGAATTCTCAATCAAAACGTTTGCACCCTGTTTCTTTGCAGTGAAAGAACTTCCTATACAAATTTTCTTTAATTGTTCATTTTAATTTTACAAGCTTCTTACATTGCAATAAACACCATTTGCTTTTAAATACAAGACTTTCACTAAATGGTCAACAATTGCCAATTCTGAGGTGCAAGACTTAGTAAATGCAAACTTAAATTCAAAATTAGCGCTCAGTATGAATTTAAGGACATGTGAGATGTTTCTTAACATTATCAGGAAGCTTGCATGTGTCTTAATAAGGATTATAAATAGCTGCAAAGCCTCATTACTTAGAAAACCATTTTTTGGCAATAGCGACAACTGTAATGTTTGCATTTACCAAGTTTTGCATCCACAGGCCTTGTACTACTATTCTGAGAGAACTCTGTCAGTTCGATGCAAAACTATCCTAAGTCCAAGATTTGCAAAAATTGAGTTAGTTAACTGTAGAATACCGTAAAACAGTCTAAAGTAGAACAACGTGAAATTATCCCAAGTCTGCTTTTGCTCTTAATAATATTAGGTTGAAGGTAGACTTGGGATAATTTTACATTGTACTACTTAGATTGTTTTATAATATTCTACAGGCCTTTGGCCTTGGATGGTTTTGTACCAAACCAATGACTATACAGCAATCAATAAAAAATGCTGAGATCTTTAACTTTTGAGTTAAACAGTTATTTTTAATTTATGTAGTAAACTCTTATTTTTTTCTTTTGGAAATCATCTGCCATTCTTTATATTTTAGCATTTGATACAGCTAGTTTAATACCTTATACTCACACATGAAAGCATTGTTATTATTCCATACTGCATAATACACTGTTTTTCTACAGCTCATTTCGCAGATAAATTGAAATTGTATTACAGTACTTATCCTTTTTGCAGTCGTTAATGTGGAAGGAGCTTTACAACCATGTAGCTATTGTGGTCGCACATTTTTACCACAACCATTGTCCAAACACATAAAAATATGCGAACGCAATGCTACTCGAAAACGCAAGATATTCGATTCCCTCAAACAGAGGGTAGAAGGAACAGAACTAGCTCCTTTCCACCAACGTACCTACTTGAAACGATCCATTCCACCAAATCCACCAGAATTAAGCAGGCCATCGAACAGGTGGAGAGAAAAGCATATAGAATTAGTAAAAACTATTAGAGCTGCTAGAGGTCTGTTACATTTTAAATTGCTAAAACAAAATAGTAAAATAATTCTGTGTTGTAGGTGTACCGATTGTAGATATGGGAACACCAAAGCAATCTTCATCAAATACTACAGCTGGTAGTGAACGTTGCCCTTCATGCGACAGACAATTTGGACCTAGAGCATATGACAGACATGTTGAATGGTGCAAGGAGCGTAAAAATAGAATTCAAAAATCTCCAGCTGATGTATTGCTTGCCAAAGAACGTTTAGAAGCTAGGACAAAATATCGAGTTCCCCCTCCTAAATCAAAACGAGCACTTATAAGAGAAAAGTATTCGCCAATTGTAACAAGTAAAACAGAATCTCTCCATACTATTAAAAGTACCAGTTACACAAGTTTAGAAAGAAGTCCGAGTATTAGAAAACCTAAATCTCTTTCAAAAAAATCACAAAGTAGAAGTCATGGCAGTGAAGTTGATTTGGAATTACAAAATCATTTAGCAGAAGAAAATCTAACTAGATCACAAGGAAAAGAGAAAATTGTGCCAAAAGATGTCCAAATTCCCATAATTGAACCAAACAGAAGGTAGGCAATTTTTAATTTAGTCTAGCATGTTATAGTATAAATAAAATTAATGTTGTGTTAGTATAGAGTTGGCACATACCCAATTTTTGTTATGATTTTTATGTTATGACTATTCTATAAGACTGACGTTTTTTAAATTCTCCAATTAGCACAAATTGTTTTGTATTGTATGATTAACATTTGTTAAAATGTCCATAAAATATAAGAAATGACATTTCATGACATTAATTTCCTTCTAAGCATAAATAAAAGATTTATAATGTACTTAACTATAATGTAATGAACATATGTGCCAAGTCGATACCATTTAATACAATCTTAGTTTATAAGTTTGATAATACAGTTGCAACATTTCTTCAAACACAAAACACTTCTGAATTTATAAATTTATGTGTACTGCATTCCTTAATATTTGTTTCTATTTCCTGCACCCTTACCTTTCCCTTGTCCAAACAGTACTAGTAGGGAGAAAGGAAAGAGGTATAAGCTTTTATGTGATCTCACTGAAATGTACATGATGATGTTATGGTTTCCATTTTACCATTCCATTCTCCTTACTATTATCCAAATTAATATTGTAGTTTTTATTGTATAATATTGAGCTGACCCTCTTTCCTTTTTTTTTCCTAGTCCTCTTCCCCCTTCCCGAACAAAGTTAAGACACAAAATCAATTCAGTAGAAGTAAATGATAACATCGAAGGTATAACAGTTTCACAACTAAGAATGGAATATGGAGATGTGCAAGAACCCAGGCGAATGGTAACTTGGAAAGATACTATCAATAATTCAAGTCCTAATTCGCAAAAATTGGACCAAATTAGTATCAGAAACAATCAATCAAATTCAGATCATTTTAATAAGAAAAATGCCAGTTTTAAAAATTTAGAAGGTACCATAGTAAGTAATAAACAATGTAGTAAAATAGAACAAAATAAATCGAACAAAATTACGAAGAGTAATTCAAACAAAAAAGGTGTTAAAGTACGGAATTTGACACTTGATGCAGACTTTTCTCCCACATTGGATACCAACAGGAGAGTTAATGAAACAAAACGTGAAGATAGTCCAAGATATGTAAATAAAAAGGGTTTTGTGCAGAATCAAAATAAAATAAATAAGAAGAAATTGAAAGAAAATGATTTTGGATGTAGTACTATTAGTTTAACTGGAGCAATTGATAATGAGAAAAATAATAATAGGTATATTAAAGGCAGTCCCAAAAAACATCGAGAAAAGAAAAAAGATAAAAATAGAAATAGAGATTTAATGAAAAACGCAAACTATGATGATATTATGGATAATGGTACTTTAAAACTGCCTTTTTCCGTATCAAAATTTCATAAGGCAAAAATATTATCTGATAGAAAAATAGAAAACTTAGAGAAGGATGTTTACATTACTGATTGTCAAGTAATTGAGGAAGAAAATGAAATATATGATAAAGTAATTAAATACAATATGACAAATGGCCCTGTTGAGCAATTGACTGAACCTGTGTGTTTGAAAAAGCAACCTACTTTAGTTGATAAAAGCGTAAATAATAGAGTTGAGAATATATATGATTGCTATAATATAAGTATGGATTCACCTGTAGTTGGTGAAACACCAATTTCTTTTACTAATAGAAATGTAGAAAACATAAATAGATTTTCAATTGAAGAGAATATAGATAACAATGATAAACCTTTAGAATATTTTCAAAATAATGTGCATGTGACAATTGACGACTTAAATATAGAGAATGATAAAATAAAGATTTATGATAATAAATGGAAAAACTCTATTCTATGTACTGCACAGGAGATTTGCAATAAAGAAAAATATGTGACTGACGATGATCTAGAAGATTCAGTGCGACAAATGAAAATATCAATTGACGATGAATACTTTAATAGTGAAGTTTCAAGCCTAAATAATAATAATAATAATAATAATTTAGATAATAACAGAATAGGAAAAGAAAATAACAAAGCAACACTTAGAACACCACACAAACTAGAGATTAAAAAAGACAGTATAATAAATAATGGCCAAAATGGTGATTTTGGCAATGTTAGAACGTTAAAATCAAACAGTTCAAGTGATATAGCAAGTAGTCAAAATAGTGATACACTGAATGTTGAAATTGTAACAACTATTAGCTCAGATAATGCAATAAACAATTCTAGTCAAAATACTGACTTTCCAACACTTGATCTATTAAAAAGTTTTAGCATAGATGATTCAATAAAGAATTCTAATAATCAAAATGCTAATAGTGATTCTCAGAATTTTCATACATCAAAAAGTTTTGATTCAGATAACACAATAAAAAATTATAATAATATGGAAAACAAATTTGAGACATCTGTTAATTCAGATTTGGTAGTAGAAAGTTGCACTAATTATATCAATAGTTTGCAAACCAACAAGCTTGTAAAAACTGGGGATAAAACAACAACAAACAATAGCGATTTCGAAAATATAGGGATTTTGGAAACTATAAATTCAGTTGAAGAAATAACAAATAACAGTAGCCAAAATATTGAATTTCATTCTTTAGAGATAATAAAAACCAACAGTTCAAATGATACAGGAAATAATATAAGCAATAATGATAGTGATTTTGAAAATATTGAAGACATTGAATCAGATGAAGTAATTAATGATAATCAAAAAAATACTTTTGAAAGTTTAGATATGTTAAAAACAATTAGTTCAGAAAATGCCATAAATATTAGTGAGATCAGTGATTTTGAAAAAATTGAGATTTTGGAAAACATCAGTTCAGGTAATACAATGAATAAAACTGATCATCGGAATAACACAAAAATATTAAATAATCATGATCTTCAATCGTCTTGTAATGAGGAACAACGTATAAATGAAAAACCTAATAATTCGGTAAAAATAATCTTTAGTAAAGAAAAACTTTTTCCAACAATTTCTGCGCAGCAAGTTAATTTTAGAAGAAATGAAACCAACTTTGAACCAGACGTAGAATTCTCTTTTTCTAGAATAAATATCTTACATAAAGCCAGCTGTGAAGAAACAGATATGGAGAGCTTGGATTGTACAGACACAGACAAATGGAATGAAGCACTTAGTGCAGCAAGATTAGAAAGAACAATGAGGAAATGTTCTAGTGCAATTTGCTTAGAAACAAATAAAGCACATGAAACAGTATCTGTTACAAATACGCACCCTAGCACTCCAAACAGAAACAGTGATTATTCTGAAGAAGAGGAAGAAGAATTATATGAAGATGCAATACAAGGAGATGGTTTAGAAACTGAAACGAATTATCAAGTTTTAGAAATAGCTGGTGAACAGTTTGTAGCTTCTGACATGAGTATTGATGATTTGAACTCTATAGATAACTATAATAACATGAAAGTATATTATTCTGAAAGCAGTGAAGGACATATACCAGCAAAACGACGAAAGACAAGCGAGGATAATAAAAATGATTCTCTATCAATTTCTAGTGTAAATAACAATTCTAACAAAAATATTTGTAAACGTAGTTTAAATGAGATTTTAAATAAAAGCAAACTTGAGAAAAATAAAATTGAACAAGAATCAGATGACAAGGACATGATTTGTAGTCCCAATGAAATATTTGATACGTCAAATGCTGATGCATTTGAATCTATGCCAACTTACAAGTCAAACAATCAATGTACTGAAACAAGTCCACTAGCTAGTCCTATAGGGTAAGACATTCATATATGAAAGTAATTTTTAAAGATACATTGAATTTCTAGAATTGCAACAAAGGCAGAAGGAAATAAAACTAACAATCTTGCTAGTAATGCATCTTTATTATTCAACCAATGCCTACCTCTTACTGAAATAAAAACAGATTCTATACTTGATAGTCTTTCGCCAAGATTGTTTAATATAATAAAATCACTTCTCCAAGAAGAATCTGTATACGATGATCCCACAGATGATAATATGATGTTAATTTCTAAAAGACACTGTAAAAAGTTATTGGAAGTAGATCCACATGCATTAATTCCAAAAAATAAAATGAAACTACCAAAGTTAAAATTACGACAACAATCAAAATTACCAAATATTATTAAAAGAAGTGAGGACTGTAAATACACAAAACTTACTTTACCACCATTGCGATTGATGAAAAAGGAACATAAAAGTAAAATCCCTGTAACAAAGTATTTTGGAAAAGCTAGTAACAAAAAATACCTACCTAGACTATACACCAAGCAGTCTGCATTTCCTGAAATTATTCTCCCAAGGTGACATTTTATTTTTTTTAATCTTATTTTTTATACAGGGTGTTACAAATTCGAGTATTTGTATGAGGATCTCAAAAACCGTAAGAGATACGAATTTGTTTAAATTATTGCAAAGTTGCACATTTATGTGCCTAACAACATGCCGTTTAAAAAGTTTAAAAACTTTGAATACTTCCGGAGATATCCGGAAAAAACCGAAATAATAATTTTTCGTTTTCAATTTCTTACCCCTTTGTTTTCAAATTTATTTAAAAACTAATAACACATTATTAGAGCAGTTTTTTATGTTCTTTAAAACTGTGTAATCATTTTTTAGATACGACGTTTCGTATTTCAGATATCATCATCAGGTCAATTTTTTTCAATACAGACCTGGATTTCTTTTTAGGTTTTTGTCAAAAACTGGTTTTCAAATGTATAATCCCATATTATTTTAAAAAAATTGCGTTTTGTAGTAAAAAAAATTATGCTTCTTTTATCGTCTAATATTTTGCTAGTACGGTCCTGGATATTTTAATCAGGATTCATATGCTAAGACAAATTAACATAACTGTAAAACTCGGTTTGATAAACATACTCAGTCTAAGTTTATTTAAACTTATTTTATTATTTTGTTTGCATCAAAATGTATTTGAACAAACAAAAAGGCTAATTCACAATAACAACTAAAACTAGACTGAAATACTGAGCATTTTCAATACATTTACTTCTTTGGACAGGAGGGGCCTTCAAAGAGCAATAATAACCTTAAGATGAAAAAACATCAATATATTGATGCAAATGGTGATCTTTTTGAGCATTTATGAAGAAATTAAAAATTTATTTATTTATTTAATTTAATTTTAATAGTTGTTATTGTTATTAGATTTCTCAGTATTTCAGTCTAGTTTTAGTTGTTGTTTTTGTGAATTTTCCTTTTCGTTTGTTCAAATACATTTTAACACAAACAAAATAATAAACTAAGTTTAAATAAACTTAGACTGAGTATATTTATCAAACTGAGTTTTACAGTTATGTTAATTTGCCTTAGTATATGAATAGTAATTAAGATATCCAGGACCGTACTAGCAAAAAATTGGACAATAGAAGAAGCATCATTTTCTTTACCACACAACGCAATTTTTTTAAAAAATAATATGGGATTATACATTTGAAAACCAGTTTTTGACAAAAACGTAAAAAGAAATCCAGGTCCGTATTGAAAAGAATTGACCTGATGATGATACCTGAAATACGATACGTCGTATCTAAAAAATAATTACACAGTTTTAAAGAACATAAAAAACTGCTCTAATAATGTGTTATTAGTTTTTAAATAAATTTGAAAACAAAGGCGTAAGAAATTAGAAACAAAAAATTATTATTTCGGTTTTTTCCGGATATCTCCGGAAGTATTCTAAATTTTTAAACTTTTTAAGCGGCATGCTGTTAGGCATATAAATGGGCAACTTTGCAATAATTTAAACAAATTCGTATCTCTTACGGTTTTTGAGATCCCCATACAACTACTCGAATTTGTAACACCCTGTGTTTTGCAACTCGACTGAGATAGCTTAAAGGTGTGTTCCTTAAGGTAATTTCAAGTCAAAAATACCTAATACATAATACTTATGTCCAAAACTCAATAGTAAAGGACTTATGAACATTATTCCTCCACTGTCGTTCTTGCATTTCTGTCTCAGTATCCATAAATAAAGTAAATTCTTGATTTGAAAATGTAGCCATTAGCAAACGTTAAAGTGGCAAAAATAATGCAAGATAAACATCAAATAAGAATCAATTGTAATGACAATGTGACAAAACAATCCTTCCTGCATTAATTTTAAACAATAGAATGCATAATAATTAACCAAACCATTTGTTGTATGGAAAATGCTATCGCCTATAACTTCTTTACTATTGAGTTTTGGACATATATATATATATATATGTATTAGGTATTTTCAACTTGAAATTACCTAGGGAACACATCTTTAAACTATGTCAGTCGAATCGCGGGACACCCTGTATAATTTATCGTTGTGCTATTTTTTTACCATATTTTCCCATTTAGGTTTTGTTTATAAAATCTTCAGATATGTGATTCTTCATATGTTATCATATTAAAGAAAATTATAATGAACATAAAAAGACTACCTCCTAATAAGTTTAATTTCAAATTTATGCAAAATGTTTATTGGTGTTTTTCAAAACTGAATGAGCAGTATTTTGAAAAAACTTCTCAACAATAGACGGTGGGGTGAAATGTCGAAAATTCGTGAAAATAGCATAGTCGTGCACCATTCCAGATCAGATTCTGATTTTAGACCAAAATAGAACATATAAGGCTAGACATTTAATTTCAGTTTTAGTCGACTTTTTATAATTTTTCGTATTTAGTGACCCTTTCAATGTTTTTATGAAATAAAATTATTTACTCAACACATTTCTTAAAAGTGATTTATAGAAAATTAAATTACCTTTCCAGTGATGTAAAAATCATAACAATCGGTGGATTAGTTTAGAAGTTATGAGAGTTTAACTCTAGTATACTACTGTACATTGATATAATGTCTGAATAATGAAATCTATATGCTTTCTACAAGGTTGCCCATGATATTTTTTCGCTAAGTTGTTATATGGGGAATATATTCAATTATATTAAAGTTGGCTGTGCAATTTCTATGCAAAAAGGTGCATTATGTTGCTTGAAGTTAATTTTTTACATAATTATTGCTTTAAAGATTAACAAGATGTAGAATGTAACCTAAATGTAAAATTAACCTAAACACTATCTGTGGAGAATAAAGGAAGTGTCAAATCTCTGTAGCTAAGCTTGATGTAAAAAGATGATATCGGGAATTAGAATCATCAGTCACTTGCAAAAACAAAAAACCAATCTGTTAATTTTTGTTTGTGTAAGACATTAAACAATTCATATTTTACGACACTGGATAGGTTTTACTTAAATGATTAAATACTTTTTAATAAAAATGATGCTACATTTTGTACAGTATGTTTATTTTAAGGCCTTTTATAAGAATAAACAAATGAAGATAATAAAATAAGAAACGATGCCTCAGTTAATTTATAGAGGGGGACATTAGAATACTCAATTAATAACTCAATCATAGATAATCTCTGTGTTTGTCCCAAAACATATAATCTCAAAATCTTAAAGCTTTACCTCATTTGCCATACATTGTTGGAAACGGAATGCAAATGGCAATCTTTTGCTGAAAATAAAATTGAAATGATCGTACTTGATGGAAAGTTATGGTACAAAACGTGCCATTTTAGTGATAAATTAAAATCGCGCCAGCATTTCTATTGTTTTAGTGTTTATTTTGGAAAGAAAACAGATGAATATAAAGATCTCTAATTGAATCATGTAATTAAGAAGAAATTATTACAAGTTGAATTAAAAGAAAAACAATGATAATATTACTGGTAGAAACAACAAACTATTGAAATAAATTTGAACAGCTGCAATTTTTTTTAATTTTTGGACTAAAATATTCATTGAGTACCCCAGAATGATAATCCGAAGAGATCTAGAATGGTGCGCGATTTTGGTCCTAAATTTTTCTCAGCCCTGCTGTGGGTGGTTTGGATTACTAATAAGTAATAACATAGGAACCAACATGGGAGAAAATTACTATGATTGAAGTTTGTTTATGCGTACTATAGGCATTAAGAATGTATAATAATGTTTGAAAAAACAAAAATAACAATAAACTGTCACCTAGTATATTTTACAACCTATTGCATGGTGCAGTGGCTGTCCACTCATCAAGAAAATAGTTATGAGTGCAGGTTCAAACAGTTGTATTTTCATAATTATTCAGGATTAGAAGCATATTATTCATATGAACTATTTTTCTCAAAAGTACTTACATCCCAAAATAAATATTGTCAGAATCAACATTTTCGGTGGCCTTTTTGATGCTAGGTGTGCAATCTCCATTGACCTTGAGCAAACTTTTGGTGGTATTGCATGGTAACTTTAAAACATGTGAGCAACCTTAATAGTTCAGTCAAATAATGGTAGGTAATTTGCCACCGAATAATCTTATTTAAACTTAACCGCATGTTCATGATGAAAATACCATATCAAGAATACAGAGGGTATTGACAGCAGTGCACAAATTCAATTTTCCCAAATCTCTCAAGTGTCACTTCTGATAATATTTATTATGGGCTTATACCTTACTATCACTTCCTGAAGTATTGACTATTCCTTCTGAAACACCCTTATTGTAAAAACGTTTGACTAGATAGAACACCATAGCATATTCTAAATACTTAGATTGTATTACCAGATGTAACTTAAGTATTGTAACAAACTTGGAGGGAATGATTCTTCAGGTGATTTTAAGAAAAGAAGTCTTGATAAACATGGGTTCAAAAGTTTTTGAGATACAGAGTGTTAAAGTTTTTTTATTTACAATCTCATATTTTCAATAGTTCAAGAACAAGTTGAAATATTGGAATGAAATTTTCTACATGCTTGTTATCCTAAAGTATCTACCATTTTACATAGTTTTGTGTTTGATATCACTGAATAATATTAAAAGAATTTTTTTGTTTTTGGAATCAACAATCTATTTGGCAAAAGAGTTGGTTGCTGTTTATTTTATTGTAAAATTGGATTTTAATGACAGTTTTCTAAATCCACGCACATGCTTTAAGTTGAGGCTTTTTACATAGTTGTTACTATAATGCATCAATTCTTATGAAGTCTATATTGATTATTGTCTATAGAGATGAAAGAGGTTAGAGTTGAACAAACAGATATATATAAGAAATATATGTTACACTACTTAAAAAACAGATAATTCTATTAGTTGTTAAACTCAATTTAGCAAAGGAAATTCTTTCTGTATTTTCCTAACGGGCAGATTATACACGTATTACAAAAATTAATAACTACTGCCCCACCTGAATTGCCATGTCTGTCCAACTCATGTATGTATTGATTCTGTATAGGTATCTGTAATGTAATAGTACACATCTCTAAGACATTGATATTTAGTAAAATCTTAGTAGTTTTTCTAAAAAATAATTATTAAAACTTGTCCTAAACGAATCTTGTTTAAATTTTATAATTTTTCTACTGTAATTGTTTAAATTATAACTAAAACTGCACATGTGAGGTATAATATTAATTTTAAGTTTACTTGTCTTTTAGCAGTAAACAACAGGACTACAATCCATTCGTTACAGCAGAACGTCAATTGATGGAACTTTTGGAATGTGATGATTTCAAACCGTTTTTCAGTAAATCATCATCGCCATCCATGCAACACATACAACGCCCTCATACAACAGCCAACACAAAATCTAAACACACTGAAATCAGTAAAACTAGTAAGGTTGTAAGATCAGCTGAGAATGCTCGTAAAAATACGGATGCAAAATTGACATCTGATACAAGTAAACGATCATCAGTTATAGATCCTCCTACAGATTTTCAGGATAAGCTGAATGTTTTAAATGATGATTTTGAATTGATTGAAAGTCTTATTAATCAAAATTATATTGATAATTATGACGTAAATAATGAATTAAATGATGTAAATTTCGATAATATAAATAATAAAATTGCCAAAAGTTTTTTTCTTCATCCTGATGTAAATGATAATGAACATGGTAATTTTAGAAAGGAACGTAAATATAGTGATGATATGTCTTCAATTGATCCTCGACTAATAAATGAAAATGACAATTTATCAATTCCAGAAAACTTTAAGACTGATGATCAATCATCAAATTCCAGCAATGATAATATCACTCCTTTAATAAGCAATTTTCATAAAGACAAACATGGAGTAAAACGTTCAGTTAAAAACGGTCCGTCTAATAAAATGAATCGTTCAGTGTCATTAGATGAACGTGGTTCCATAAATAAGAATCTTAAGCAAGTTAATGAAAATAAAAAAGTCTTTAAGCCTACAAAACAAACAAAAGCTGTACATAAATCAACTGCTTCTTTAACTTCCAGTTATGGCTCTACTAGAAATAATTTGGGTTTAGAAAAGAAAAAAACTTTAACTTCCTTAAAAAGGTCGGTTTCATTAGTAGATCCTGTGAAACCTAAGAATTTAAGAAATAAAAAAGATGTAGAAAATTATTTCGATGAACAAGAAAAGAAAAGTGCTATTAAAGCAGAAAGACGTAGTCCTCATAGACAAGTAAGTTAGATTTGGTTGTCTCTGATTATAATTTAACTATGGAATGTTTTAGGATCAAAATAATATAAAAGTGGAAAACACAGATATTGTTCTTACTCATCCTACAGCGGAAGAATTATTCTCAGTGGATGATGAAATGTATGAAGAATATAAGAAATATGAAGAAATGTATCTTCGTGAAAAACAACTGCAGATGCAAGTACAAACGGAGAAGAAATCAGAAGATTTTGTTTCTTCAGGAACACTTACTCCCAATGAAGGCAGTGATAATGTTCCTACAAATCTCAAACTTAGTGGAGATTCAGCATATAGTAGGTAAGTACAATTTTTAAATAAAATTAGCAAGAATAAAACAACCTGTATCAACAATATGTGGCAGTCACGTTTACAAAAAACAAAGAAAAATTTTTTTTTGTTTTTATTCGTTGCATTAGATTTCAGATATTTCTGTACAAGAAAGTTCTAAAGATTAGATGCATCCATTCTCACTTTTCCCTACAGCTTATTCTTGAAAGGGAATCAGTTTATTCAGTTATACAGGGTGTTAGAAAATAGTGTTGAAAAATCTAAGAGCATGTCATTGTTGAAATAAATAAGAATGTTTATACCCCCGTCAGTGTACTGAACCCAGAACAAATTTGTTTTAAATGTTAAAAGCTAATTTTTGGATTGTTGTATAAAGCAGATACAAAAGATGGTATAGTATGTTCTCTTCTTCCATTTGTCATAAATTGATTTTTAAAAATAATTTGGAAAGTAGATTAGATTTCTCGCCAATTCATGTATAACGAAATGCTTTTTATTTTACACTAATTACAGTAAATTACTATAAAACTATAAAAACTTCAAATAACCCTATCTTGTTTACATCATTAGAATCGTGACAACAAGAGCTATTCAAAACAATTTTCAATTGTTTTTCTGTCTATTTAAAAAAATGAGGTTGATGATGGTTACTTGAAACATTGTACAGGGATTTTGTTAGCTTATTTTAATAGAGAACAAAAAGTGGCAATGGTAAAGTGGTTTTAGTTTTCCGATATCTCTTTAAATAAATGAAAGAAAAAATAATAACGAAAATCGAGAAATCTACTTTTTTTTAAATATCTCTGAAACTATCCAAGATATCTAGATTTTGCAAATGCCAACAAAAAGATTCTATAAACTGCCAATTTCATCCCATTTAACCGATGTTGTATCTCTTACCGTTTCCAAGATCCCCATGCTGTGCATCCTTATTTTGGATACACTTATACACAAATCAATGAAAAATTAAAATTTAATCTACTTCCCAAATCATTTGTGAAATTTAATCGTATGACAAATGGAAGAAAACAGACCAATTTCAATTGGTCAGACTAGTGTATCCTAAAGAAGTCCGTGTATTAAAACGGATCTGTTAAAAATAAATGGACTGTTTAATTTTGGCATGTTATTCTGAACCATTAAATTGTTGTGAGGTTAGATTGTTCAAAATAGCAAAGAAAAATAAACAGTCTGTTTATCTTTAACAGACTCGTTTCCAATAAATGAATTCCTTTAGAATAGCTTTTTGCATTTTTTTGGTAACCAAAGTCTGGGCACCATTTTGAATACCTCTCTCTTTGGAAAGTTGGGGAATTTTCAGAAGATACTAATATCTCCAGTACATACAACATATCCAAAAATTAGCATGTAACAAATTTGTTCTGAGTTCTGTATTTAGCTGAAATCTTCTGTGGGATTTTAGCTTTAAGGTGCTGGACAGTTCATAAGAGCTTCAAATAACTAAGTAAAGCATTAACATCTTTTACCAGTGTGATGCAGTAGTTTTCAACTTAATCATATTCTCTCTGTTTCTAATGTGCTATTTTACATGGTGGGAGGAGAATTACTTTGTTTGTAGGGGTGTGCTTTGTAAGGGAGTGTTCTTAGAAGAACTTTTATTTATTATCTATTTCTTAGCTCAATATTTTAATTTGCTTACAAGATATTGGAACCCCTGCCCCTCTGAGCATACTGAATAATGGTTAATTATAAATATTTTTGTGTACTATACATATCACTAGAATTTTATTGATTGTTATCATTTATTATTGTTGCAGTCTTAATAGAAAAGTCCCAAAGGTTCGAGCAAGATCAACAAAACTAGCACCGTTAAATTGTCCAGAGACTCATTCAAGTCCATTAGGAAGTCCTCCCTCTAGTGGCTCAGAAAATTCTCCAAAACTTCTTAAATGTCCGTCTGTAACTCAACGAATGTCTAAATTCTGTCATGAATGTGGTAGCAAATATCCAATCAATACAGCTAAATTCTGTGTTGAGTGTGGAGTAAAAAGGCTAGTATTGTGATATTTTACTGAAGTCTTATTAGCATTTAACATATTACAAAGATATGTTGTAATCTCAGACAATCATCGTTTTTAAAAACACCCTTTAAGTTACCTAAGTAATATTTGATATTAATCTACGAACAAAAGTAAAAATGAGTTTTTCTTAAAGACAGGTGTATATGTCGATGACAAAAAAGGTATTTCAGTTACTGATTTTACAACATACTTCATTAATAACTTAATAACAGAAAGATACACTTATTTTTTGCTCTTTTTTAATGTATTTTGTATTGTTTTATTCCTAACAGTTTTTAATAATTTTTTAATTTGTTTAACTGATAAGTTTTACATATACAAATTTTTTCAATAATAGTGCATTTTATAGGTACATATGGCAATTTTAGTAATTTAGATAAAGATTTTATCTAAGTATTGAAGTCAGTGTATTTTTTTGTTTATAACATAAAGCACAATCGAGCATTATACTTAATTAGCTAGCAATAATCTTTTAACCTATTGTACTTATTTCTAATCATTGTGTATCCCAAGCCTTCCATTAAAATCAGGTATATTTTTAAAAAATAACTTGAATTGTTTCTGTTTTAACTTTAGGTATGTTAATGTTTTTCTGACTGAAAGAAGCTATAATAATATTTAATTATAGTGATAAATAGATGCAAAAATGTTTGCAAGATGAAAAAATATGAGTATGTAAATTATTTGCTTAGCTACACTGTAGAAGTGGTTTCTGCGTTATTATAACATTTTATTATTATTGTTTGTTTATGACCAATGTGAAACAAAATCAACATTAGATGGTTTAAGCAATACAATATTGCAGATGTCATTTTAATGAAATACTAAGAGCACTTATAGTTGAAAGTAATAACTATTACTTACCCAAACAAAAGCAGTTGCCAAATTATGAAAAAGTTAGTTAAGTATTAGTGTTTCGAGAAATATGCATGAAACTAAAATAGTAAAATCTTATTTTCATACTTTCAGTTAGTTTAAGACACATTATTAAGATATTTTACATATTCTTATTTGTCAATTGGTGCTAATTTTCTTAATTTTATTTAAAAATAGTACTTATTATTGGTTACTTGTTATTATTTATTTGTGCAATTTCTGTTTGCAATACTAGTTTAAGATAAAAGGTAAAATTGATTTGATTGGTTTTATTTTTATTCTGTTTATGGAAAATTAAGTATAATTATTGCTGTCCTCCATCAAAACCTAGCAATTTCTAGATTTCAAATGCTATTACACTAAAGATACATTTCTTAGGTGCACAAGTAATATACCAAGTAGGTAAACTTCAAAATAATATTCAAAAATGCAATAAAATTTTAAAACCTAGTAACTCAAGTTTCTAGGTTTTAATTTTAGATGGCAAATTAGTGCAATTATTTCATTTACACAATATAATCGAGTAAATGAAACTTATTTATTTCAAAGAAAAATTAAATTAAAGCTTTTAACTTACTTAAAAGATCACAGGAAGAAATTGAAATCAAATGTTGGTGTGCCTTCATGAAATAAAAAGGTATGATGTGTTTTAAGAAATGTCTTTGTTATAGGGATTTTCTCAAATTTGAATGAATTTTATCAGAAATTAGAAATTCTAACATGTTATCAAAATGTAACAATCAAATGTCAAAATGATCATATACTTTACTGTTTGTTCAAAACAAACAAATAATATCTTCGATAAATCTTTTTAAAATGATAATTTAAAAAAAGTTGTTTCAAATGTAGTAAAGAGAAATGCACAGCATGGACACTTCATTGAGACAAGCATTGAAGCGGTTCTATCACAACGGATAGATAGCATTTGCAATTACGTATTGTATAGTTTTTTGCATAAATAATGCCACCGTACATTCTTTTAATGAAATGATCATACAAATATGTGCAGCCGAGTTATGGTCAATAATTCTAGTCAAATAAACTGCTCAACAATTGAAGTGGCCCACCAAAAAATACAGAACCACAAGTAGTTATGAAAAATGACCATGGGTAACTTTTATTTTGTTTTTATATATAATTCTACATTAATTTTGTATATTTGGTTGGACTTTTATTTATGTATAAAACCCAATAGTAATCGACCAACTTTTCTTTGAGAATTACTTAGCTGTACTAAACGGCAGGCTAGATTTAACGTATCTTCGCCTAACCGATTAGAGGGCATACTGGCATTATTTATCAAAATATTTGATATTCTGTAGCAAAAATCGAAAAAAACGGATTTTTGAAAATTCTATAAATTATGTCCCTGCGCACTCGGGAACTAAATTACTTTTCAAATTACTCAATTCTAAAATTTTTATGATTCTACAAAGCAAATCTTACATCACAATAAAAGAATTATTTATAAATGACATGTCAACAACCGTTGATGCCTTTTTGTTTCTAATAAACACAAAACATAATCTTTTTTTTGGTGGGCCACTTCAATTGTTGAACAGTTTACTTTATATTGAATGATTTTTCAAATTCAAAACATTTGAATATTCTTAGGATCGAAAAACATCTTTGTACCAAAATGTCATCTAAATTTTAGGATTTGAAGTAACTACATTAGCATAGAAATAAGACTATCTTGAATCTCTAGCAAATGTTTTTTACAAAATTCAAATAGCTTGTCTAATTACTGAAATATTTAACCTGAGAGCTCTAAGCGAAACTCCTTGTACATCTCACTATCATAGATATTCTTAGTTAAATGGGTCTCTGACAAAAAGGCAATAAAAGTTTGTTTATGTAAAATTACTAAATGATAAATCTCATAAAATATGACATCAAGTTTTGAGTATTCATATACTAGTTGAAAAATCTGTAGTGTTTTTATCTCTGCGGCTTACTTTCAAAGATTTAATACTTAAAGTTTTTTAAACTTGGTGACTTACTGTATTACTTAGAGAAGGCAATGTAAATCATCAAAATTGATACAAATGTACATTGTTTGTAAGCATATCAATGGGGTTTAATGTTGGGATATAAATAAAGAAATTTTCAAAATGAACTAAATCGAATCATTAGGGAGTCCTGCATTGATTGAATCATACTGCTTCTTCTAAATAATACATCTTTACCAAGAAATAGTATATTTAATGTTGCCACATTTTGAAAAATGCCTTTCACTAAAGAAGTTGATTTTTTGAAAACAAGTGATAACTTCTTTGGGGTTTTTATGATGATATTAGCAGGCCTTCCACTGGGGTCACTTAGACTACCTTTTGTTGCTTTTCTGTTGGACACTAAAAGTCACTTTTGTGTACAAAAAGGGAAGATTCGTCAAAGATCAGTAGTCACTTTCTCATCCTTATAAATTTCATCACAACAGGTTTTTAGACAAATGATTCTATGCCTTTTTAAAAATAATTCATTCTTGCTATCTAGACAACTGAAATAAACAATGCTTTGGCAATTAAATGCAACAAACATTTTAAACTCTTAGTTACAACACTTATTAATTGCACAATTCTCCATTTTAAATCTGTTATTTATAAAAGAAGGGCAGACCTCTCATTCTCTTTTGGCTAAAGCAGTAGCAGCGCTCACTCTCCTACTCCTAATACTCCAGTCTGTAGATAGATAGATCGTTGTTACATTCTGCTTTCCTTCAGAAACCAGAGGCTGTTATAAAAACTTTACTCCTTCGGTTGCTCCAGTATATTTAAAAATTTATTATACATCCCTTGTAACTGGACCAAACACAAACCAGTATCACAAAGCTTTTTACCATCAATGTTCAAAGTCATTTGACAAGATAAAATTTATAAAACATCAATTAAGAGCTTAAAGTATCCCCTCTAAATTCAATGCAGAATTCAAAACTAGACCTTTTTAATTTTAAGTTTGTGCAAAAATTAAAATTTAATATGTTGTTCAAAACTCACTAAAATAATATACACAAATAAACTTCAACAAACAACAAATTTCCAAAAAGATACTGTGACATTATTTATGCAAAAAAAAACTACGACATGATAAAAAAAATGCTTGGCCTTTTTGGTTTTAGCAGTTCTTTTTGTTTTTCACTGTGAATGAATATATTGAACTGAAATTAAAAAATTAAATAGGGCATTAGTTTGCATTTTTGCATTTGGGGTAATTGAGAAACTCAGTTAGTACATGGTAGAAAACACATTTGATTCAACCAAGCTCAGTTAATACAGTGAACTCATTTACATTTCTCATTAGTAGATTGGTTGTTTGGCAATGCATGTTAGTTGAAAACTTGTATGAAAATGAAGAATGTCAGAACTTGACAAATAAATTAATGACATACATTGGAAATTTGATTCTTCAGACGGTAAATTATCATTGTACTCAAAAGTAAACAAACAGCTAGGAAAATGAAGTTAACAGTAAACAAGCTGTAATAATTTATAAAACATAAAGAGGAGTCATTATTATCTTGTAATTACGTTAATCATTTGTGTGCATGTATATGATACAAGACCAATTTTTTTTGCAAAAACCAAAGGTATCCGTAAAACTTTGATGTTTATTTTTTCATATTTTTCATATACTAACACAGCTAACTGAGATACATACAGATGTATTTTAAAATTGTAAAAAATTTTATTTTAATTCTTTAATCTCCAAAAATTTCACCAAAAAAAAAAGTTAATAAAACTACACTTAATCTACACATATGTGATAATTCTTTAATTTCTTTAAAATTGTATTGATATACCTAGAATTTAGAGGATTGGTAACCTTGATTGTGGAAACTGAAAAGTAATAATAGATTATGAATTTATTTGTCATAAAATATTGTGGTTGTCAATGTAATTCTAATGGTGCCTATCTAACAAGAGAGGTTACTACATATCATCTATGCTTATCTGGTATATGGGTGTCTCAACTAACATGAAATAGGTATTCTTTCATTTTCTTTTTTATCTACACACTCATTCAAAGAACAGTTAATCACATTTCTATGCTAGATATTTTAAGCCACAATGTATTAATGCTGCTGACATGGAATATTAAAAAACACTTGGTCTTGCTATAAAATTTTATATGTGGAAGAATATCTGTTCTGTTTTTTATGAGACACACTGTATATAGTGTCACATTAATATTGATTCTGTATTGATCAAGTCGATGTTAATCTAAATTGGCAGGTCTATAAATTTATTAAAGAGATCGTATGTATTTGTTTTACACACAGGCCACAATTTCATATGCATAGAAATTTGCAAATATGATAGATTCATTTTTTACATGAATCAGATAATGTTTATAAAACAAAGAATTTTAGAAAGCTAAGACAACTGAATATCGCACTAACACAGTTATGATAAACTAACATTAATATTGAACTATCAAATATAAACTTATAATGAATTAAGTTACATAGAAAAATTAGAAACTTGGAATAAATTAACCGAAATATATAATTGATATAGTTGGATATAGTATTTGGAAGTACTGCAATGAAGAAAGAAAACAAATACTACTAATATCATTAAATTGCATGAAAACATAAAGTTGTTTGAAGCTTTAGAAATTAAATCTTTTTCTTTTTTCTAACAGACTTATATTATAGCTTTAATAATGATTTTTAGGTATTAGTTTAAGAAGAAATTCAAAAGTAAAGTTTGGGAATAAGATTTTAGCAATGGAGGAATTCAAAAAGGAGAAATCGAAATCATGTGGCATCTCAGAATATACAGAAATGAAGATAAGAAATGTTTTTATTGCTTCTTTTACATCTAAGGAATTTCTACCATGTTATTACATAACAAATATTTGGAACTTCAGCTGTAATGCTGAATATAAGTTCATGCAGTCTTTCCCTACCTGCCAATTTAAACTAATGTCGACTATAATAATAACAGTTTTAAATTTACAGCAAAATGTGATTTTGGGCATTTATGAATAATAAAAAATGCATGCATGCATGTGCTTCGAGTAAATTCATCAATATAGTATTTATTACTTACTATGCATACAGTATGGAAGCACGCAAGCTAAAAAAATATGAATTTTATAAATAATTGTGGATGATTGTAATATATTATGTTATTAGTTGGTGTTATCTTAATTCGAGATGGGGGAAACGTAAGAGAAGTGCATATTACCCACCAGTACTGAGTATCAGCAACAGTTTGCCCACTCCAATACTGTAGCTATGATAACCTTGTTTCTGCTACATCAAATATCATTCTCTTATGGATCTTTCTATTTCTAATTCCCTTCCTTCCATACTGTATAGTGATAACCTAAACTGGGAGTATATTAACTTCAGAAATGGATTTGAGAAGCTATTATAAGCAAAAATATTTATAAGCATCTTATAAGCAAATAGAAAAAATAGTTTATGTCTTGCATTTAATGCTTTAAATTGATGATGTATAATAAAAGAATTACAATGTGATATTCAACAGATAAAGGTTTAAAACTGTTTAGAGTAGAATATATTTTCATGTGTAAACTTTTCTGCTGAAGATCATTTAACGAACTTTTTTGAAGTTAGTATATTTTCGCTTTGAGTATCCTGTATTAACATAACAAATGATGCTATTAAAATAAAATTTAAATACTCTAGAATAATGCATGTGCATGCGTTTACAATTGTTAACTTTAAATATAAATTAAATAAAAAGCTTGATGTCATTTCACATTTTAATATCAAAGTTAAACAATCAAATATTTTAGGTTTTGTGATTAATATGTAAAAGTTATATTTTTGTATGCTTAAAGAATCTAATAGATGTAATAATAATATGAATCTACAGTTACTATTTTTATCATAAATAACAGTAAACAGTTTCATCATTGGATTTAATGAAGATAATAATATTTATGTAATTGATGTACTACTTGTCTTCTTTTAAAGAAAGATATTAGTTTAAGAAGTGCACGTGATAAGACCTTTGCAACCAGTGTTGGTCTTATGATTTTTTTTTAAATAACAAAGGCAATTTGCTAAATTATGTCTGATGAGTAATTTAAAATTACTTAAGCTGCTCCTTGTCCTACTTTTTATCTTGTTACATAACTGTACTAATTATAAAATAATAATAATTCATAATTTGCTAAAAATTAAGAATAAAATGTTATTAACACAAGTAAAAGTAATTAAACTACATCATACTAATTTTGTTTTTGTTGTTATTCCTGTTTTTATGTTTTTTGTTATTTAATTTAAAAAATGTATCTTTTGTTTGATATTTTGTTTAGTATTCAGAAACAACTTTGAGAACTACTAATTGCATGATGAGTCTCCTATGTTCAATTTCATTAACAAAACATATTATAGTAATTTCTAATTTATAAATGCATTAGTTAGTAATTAAAACCGTTTCTCAGTAACAGTCTGAATGAGTTTGTGATCAAACATTATTTGTTATGCTTTAGCTGTTTTATTCTGATATCAAAACTTATAATTTATTACTAGATGTAAATGAGAAAGAATTAAATTGTTTTGTTTGAGATTTGTAGTAATCATTCATTAAGAAACTTTTTATTTACGTAATATTTGTTGTTAAGTGCTATAAGTCTTTGAGATGGAAAGTTTTACACATTAATTGCAATCTAAATGTTAATCACAGTTTTTATTTATTTTTGTAAGGTATGGTATATTAGAATAGTAAGATTCCTAATATAAAAGTTTTATGTTGATTCTTATATTATTAAAATTGTTGTTCTTTGAATGTTATTTTAACCTAGAAAGGCTAAAATATAAATTGTATGTTTTAGCCTTTCATAACTACAGTAACATTTGTAGCATTCTTAATAATTCCTTTAGCATTTTGAATCTTAAGTGTGTGTAGCATAATATTTTTTTACATGTTTACTTACCCTATTTACTTAGTTTTAAATAACAATTATTAACAAGACTGAAAAGCAATGTTAAATGAAAACTATTTTGTGCTAGTAGTAAGATCTGTAGAACTTATTGATGTTTTTTGTATAGTTATGCAATGGACCAAACATTAATTAAATAAAATAATTCTTGCTTGAACTTGTGTTTTCATTTAAATTCCTTTTAGAAAATTTGAAAATAGTTGATGCAGAACATCATAAAGCAATCATTTGGTATACATATGATGATTTCCAACCAAGAAATAAGCAATAATAATACAATAAAAATAAATAAGTACACCAGAAAGGGCTAAAGGTGAATCTTTGTTTCCAGCTCCATACAACACCAATCATTGTTTGTATGTTAGCTGTTTTTGCACCATTCTTAATTTTCTATTTTTTGGAACCTAAAGGTTGATTTTGATTGAGTTAATACCAGATATTTTCTAGCTGCAGTCAATCAAATCGGCTGTCCACTGATATAAACAATCATTCACTTTTATGTATATAAAAAACTTTTGATCATAAAGTGATCCACCAATTAAAACAATTCTGACTTTGTCCATTTCTTATGCATATTATGTATACATAAGATTTCTATTTGATGCAACATTTGAAACATTTGTTTTTGTTAAAGAACAGAACTTTAAGTTTAAACTGGACAAAATTTCAGGTAGGTACAGAAACTTGAATACATTTCAATTTCCTAACAGCAACAATATCAACATAATCATTAATCTGAATATCTGTAAAACACATCAAAAATAAAACAAAACAACTTGTTTACAGAAATGACATTTCTGATACTGATACATTATTAGATAGATATGAATTATCTTTCAAAAGTATCTCCAGCTTTATCAAGATACAGTATTTTAAAGGTACTAATAAAGTATTTTTTCTGATTCACAATATGACCAAAAACAATTTTTAGGCACAGCAAAAATTTACTTTGTTGTCAAATAGTTTGCATATTGGTTCAAGTTGTAAAGATGCTATCTGTGGACAGGGATCATCAAAAACATATCCTGTTGTTGATCACAAGTATGATGCTGTTGTAGTTGGTGCTGGAGGAGCCGGCTTACGAGCAGCTTTTGGTTTAGTGTCTAAAGGTTTTAAGACAGCAGTGGTAACAAAGATGTTTCCTACAAGATCACATACTATTGCGGCCCAAGGAGGTATCAATGCAGCTTTAGGTAAGTAAGTATATTATATAAGTCACACAATCTGAAAATTATCTAACTGCTTTAGCAAGTATGGAAGAAGATACTTGGCAATGGCACATGTATGACACAGTAAAAGGTTCTGATTGGTTAGGAGATCAAAATGCAATTCATTATATGACAAGAGAAGCACCTAGAGCTGTTACAGAATTAGAAAATTATGGCATGCCATTCTCCCGTACCAAAGAAGGAAGAATATATCAGCGTGCATTTGGTGGACAGTCACTTAAATTTGGAAAAGGTGGTCAAGCCCATAGATGCTGTGCAGTAGCTGATAGAACAGGGCACAGTTTACTGCACACTTTGTATGGGGAATCATTGAAATATGATTGTAATTATTTTATTGAATATTTTGCTCTTGGTTTACTTGTGGAAGATTGTGAATGTCGTGGAATAATAGCTCTTAGTATGGAAGATGGAACTCTTCACAGATTTATAGCTAAAAATACAGTAAATACTTTTATAAAAACTTTTATATGAAGACAGCCCAGAAATATCCTAAATGTATAGATGCATGTTATTGTAGGTAGTGTGAACACTGAAACTGACACTTAGAATCAAAATCAATACATTCTTCTTAGTATCAATAGAATGATAACAAATAGATTGCATCGGTTTAAGTCTTGGCTGTTCTATATGCTGATCACATTTTAAGAACATAATTAGTTTAGATACAGTACATAAATTTAACACATATTGCTAATGTTTATTACAGATATTAGCAACTGGTGGATATGGAAGAGCATATTTCTCATGTACTTCTGCACATACTTGTACAGGAGATGGTAATGCAATGGTTTCACGTATTGGCTTGCCTTGTCAGGATCTAGAATTTGTCCAATTTCATCCTACTGGTATCTATGGCGTTGGTTGTTTAATGACAGAGGGTTGCAGAGGAGAAGGTGGATATCTTATAAATTCAGAGGGTGAACGATTTATGGAAAGATATGCACCTAATGCCAAAGACCTAGCATCACGTGATGTAGTTTCTCGGGCCATGACTATTGAAATTCGTGAAGGTTAATTTTTTGGTAAACCTGTTGAGTTTTATTGGAGTATTTTACTAAAATGTAGCAAAATAAAAAAATTAGTCTTTATTATTATCTGTAAACTGTATATTGTAATGTAATGGGACTTTTAGGCAGAGGTGTTGGTAAAGACAAAGACCATATATTTCTGCAGTTACATCATTTGCCTGCATCACAGTTAGCTACTCGATTACCAGGAATATCCGAAACTGCTATGATATTTGCAGGCGTTGATGTCACAAAACAACCTATTCCTGTAATCCCTACTGTTCATTACAACATGGGAGGTATACCTACAAACTATAAAACACAGGTAATGTATACATACCATTATTAGATTAAGAAGATAAAAAACATTATATCCATATGCAATAGTCTTATGACTTTAGATGAGTAAGAACAAAATATGAATTTGTATTTTTTTTGAAGGTTTTAAACCACATAGATAATAATGACGAAGTTATTCCTGGATTATTTGCTTGTGGCGAGACTGCTTGTGCTAGTGTACATGGTGCTAATCGTTTAGGAGCCAATTCTCTTCTTGATGTAGTTGTATTTGGTCGAGCATGCGCTACACATATTAGTGAAGAACACCAACCTGGAGAATCAATTGGAGGCATTAGTCCTGTGAGTTTTGCATATTAGTCATAAAAAACTAAAAACATATGCTGACTGATACACTATTTATAGAATGCTGGAGAAGATGCACTTGCAAATTTGGATTGGGCACGATATGCTAATGGATGTACACCCACAGCAGAACTTCGTTTGAAAATGCAAAAAACTATGCAGAACCATGCAGCTGTTTTTCGAGAACAAAAGACTTTAGAAAAGGGAGTTGAGTTAATAAAAGATTTATATAGCGAATTAAAAGATCTTCAAGTCACTGACCATGGTTTAATTTGGAACACAGATTTAATAGAAACGCTTGAATTACAAAATCTAATGTTATGTGCAGTTCAGACTGCAGTAGCAGCTGAGAATCGAAAAGAATCCAGAGGATCCCATGCCAGAGAAGATTATAAAAAAAGAATCGATGAGTATGACTATTCAAAACCTATTGAAGGGCAACAAAAAGTGGCATATGAAAAACATTGGAGAAAGCATACATTGACTACAATTGACCCAGAGACAGCTGAAGTTACTATCTCATACCGACCTGTTATTGATGAAACGCTTAACGATGAAATTGACACTATACCTCCAGCTGTGAGATCCTATTAGTAATAAATTTATTAAAAAGAATTCTTAGTATTGCAGTGTTATTATAATAATGTTTTTAAGACCAATAAATAATACACAATATGCATATTTTGAATCCATTTTAATATTCTACTTACAATAAATTAGTATAATCAAAAAAAGATTAAGTAATGAATACTGCAGTTTATACCTGTAAGCCCTGTAAGGTATGTTGCCTGAAGAAGAGTTGAAGACATGCCTAAATTTATGTACAGACATCAGTGTGTTCCACCCTGATTTTATTTCATTATTGACATATGGTAATTTTAAACTTTCTTCATACGTGTATTGTTACAATGCAAAGGCAGAATTTAATTCCATGGAGTAGACATGTACTTGTATACATTTATTGTATTGGTTTAAAATCTCTATTGTTCATTGCTGTTGCCCATAAATGAAATTACAATAATTAAAACAAATAAGAAAGATCCCGAAAGAACATTTTTGATTGTTGGAAAGACAGATTAGTCTTTATTAGATAATAACCTCAAAAAAATGTGCATGGTATTTAATTGAGTTTTTCAGAAAAGTTAGTTAGTTAGTCAAATTATACAGAAACAAACAAATCAAGTGGCAATCACGTGGTTTGTGCACCTCCTAAACTTAAGTCATCAGCCATCGTTGGTTTAAAACTATCTCATAATTCTGTAGCCTCTAGTTGAAAGGTTTGTTTCTTGTGTGCAGATATCTATCATCAAAATAAGGTTTATGTGAGGATTGCCTCTGTTAATCGAAAGATGATAATAATTGTTTAGAAATGGAATTCAGCATAAACCACATTTTGATAAAAATGGACTACTGAGGTAGTAGAAATCCAATTATACAAGGTGTAATAACAGATAAGAATCTCAGTTATTTGAAGTGTGAAAATCATATTAAGGAACTACAAAACATTATTAGGACAAACTCAGCTACCAAATTTCGTTATTTGCTCATTTACTATGCTTCTGATTTCTCTAAAAGTGACATTAACTTTTTAATTTTAAATGGAACAGCCTGTATATTTTAATAAACTAAATAATTATTTTACGAAACCAAAAACTATTATCAGTGAAATAATCAACAACATGCTCATGTCGTCATGTCATTTGGGATTTGCTTATTGCAGGACTTCAGAATTTACCCACAGCCAAAGCCAAAAAGAACTAGGAGATAGGATAATAGCACACAGCCATCACTTTATTTTTTTGGTAGGGATTAGGATCTTTTCTATTGGTCAAACGTCAGTCGGAATTTTGCTTTTGAGGTTTGCGGAACTGTTTGTTGTGTGAAGGTTTTTGTGCAATTCAAAATATGAGTAGCCTTTTAAAAGTACATTCAATTTTAGCAAAGCATTTATTATCGAAGGTGTGTGTATGCTTAATAAAAATTCATAAGACAAAAACAAAAAAATTCAAAATTTTTTATTTACATTTTATGTGTTACATAACATGCGGTTGCTTTTTGAACATTTACACTTACCAAATAACATATAATTATGTTCATTGTATTATTTTCAACGTACAATTAAGCCCACGCAATACATAACCACACTTAGTTATGTTTTTTCATTTTCTTTATAGGTTGAACAAACTCAACCTGTTCTTAGCCGTGGCCTACATATTAGTGTAAATCGAAAAGATGCTAAAGTAAGCGGTGATGTATCAAAAGTATATCCAATTGTCGATCATACCTATGATGCTGTCGTTGTCGGTGCAGGAGGTGCTGGCTTACGAGCTGCCTTTGGCCTTGTTGCAGAAGGTTTTAAAACAGCTGTTATAACAAAGTTGTTCCCAACTAGATCTCATACAGTAGCAGCACAGGGTGGAATTAATGCTGCTTTAGGTAATAAATTGTCATGTTTTTATATTTTAAAATATTTGCTTATATATGTATTATCTGCTATGAATTTTATGAAAGTGTCATATCTAACTTAAGCAATACTTTCTAAGCATTTAATTACACAAAATGAATTACAGATGGAAAATTTATATTATGTAATGTAGATCATATGGATTTTTTCTGCAATTAATATAAAATTAAATCAAGAAGGTGTTAAAGATTCTCAGCAGAATTTCTAAAAAATCTATTTTTAATAGTGTAATAACCCCATTTTAAAATACCTATTTCAATGTTTCTTTATTCTTTTATGGTTGTATTAGCCTTGAGTATTATGTTGTTAATTTATATCAACAACTTTTATAAAATAATCATTTGTACGTGACAAACGTCATTATAACATAATACGCAGCCAGCCATAAATGATATAAAGTTATACAGCTTATTGCTTTTCTTAATTCAACTGTCTTATAGAGATGAGTATAAAATCATAAATCTCCAAAGATAATTTGCAAATCATATAAAAATAATAGTGATAGTGGCAGTACTTCAGTTTATAGTTGAGGCACATGTTAGATATTACATATGTTTGCACATGGGAGATTCCTCCCATTGACATGAAAGATTCACTTTGTTCAAAGTTCAGATGATAAGGTTCTGAGAAGTCTACTTATCAGTGGTTGTTTTTTCTTCATTACATTGATTTTAAAAAAGCAGAATTTGACTTATACAATAATACCAGAATTTTAAAGATTTTTTTTTTAAATAGTTTTTATATATTCCCCGAGGAATCATATTTACATAAAAAAACTACAGTTTTTTTATTAATTAAAAATTCATATACGGCATATTACCTGTAAAATTGCAGAAAAGATAGATACTGGTTTTTAAATTAAAATGAAGTGTTAAATACAATATATTGAAGCACTAACCTAACCTAATAAAATGGGATCGGCTACAGGGAATTAAATGTTTAGATATAGGGTTTTAATTTTTAGAATTCTCTAACAATTCAATATAGGGTATTAAATCCTTCAATGAAATAATATTTCTAATCCTATTTCCATTATAGCATATTATGAACATCTGAAGTTTGCCATTTGCTATTTATTGCAGCCAAATTAAAAAAATTGGATTGTTTTGCACTTACGGAGCATTGCCATTAGGCCATTGGTATATATTGAATTTGAATTCAACACAAACAACTGATAGTTTATGTTGGTTTATTAGAAGTAAAATGCATAGTGCATGGTAAATGCGATGCAACACAAGGAAATTGGTTATTAACATTATAACTTGACAATTACTAATCCAAACAAATCAGTAGTATGTCTAATACGAGTAAATTAGGTGAGAATTATTTTAATGATTTTTTAAAATTAGCAATAAAGTGTGAAATACAAATATTTTAGGAATGGATAATTCTGGTTTTAAAACATCGAGATCATTATTTCAATTTAACAAAGCTCTGAAACGGTGATTATTTGATATATGTGAATTACTATAAGTAATTGTATTTAAGTAGTATACAGTGCGAATGCTGGTTGTGGAACGCTTTAAATAAAAAATTCTCTATGCATCTGAGACCAAAATCCTCGGATATGTCAACCTTATTTCCCAATGGAATATCTATTTGAATGATTTTCATTTTTTCTTTATCCCCACCCTTCAGTTTAGTTTCTAAAGTTGAGTATGCAGTGATAATATGGAATCCTTTGTATGTCTCATCCTTGCTTTGAAAAAGTGCAGAAAAGACTTTTTCAAAGACTGATCGACATCTATCTTCTTTAGTTGTAGCAGTGTGCTGATATTCCAATCATTTAAATAGAGGTCTTTGGTATACCTGTTGCCTAGTTTTGTACAACTCTTGATAGACATCTTTCACTATATTCTACATTCCCGTTTTCTGTTTTGTTTGTGAATTTATTTAAATTTTTCTGTAATTGGATTACCTGTCGGAAATAATTTAAATTAAATTTTTATGATCTCATCTGAAGGGAACAAGGGTGATGAAGTTCCAAAAACAGATTGTGTGAGGTATCATTTTTTATGAATTTTTCATGCTGAATAGTAATTCAAAATACATACAATCTGTTTGATCTGACAGATAGTCTTTCTCTCTTTTCAGCAGTAGAAAGTACTTGTGACTTTGTTTTAATTGGAATAATACTAGTTCTTTGAATAACAAATGATTTGATTGTTAATCAAGACTGTGATTAACAATTATTTTTATATAATTAATATAATAATTAGTTTAATTCTAGACTAATTCAATCGTTAATCATTTTATGCGATTGATCGTGTCAGTTGATTACCGTGAATTGTGATCATTCTTGGCAATTAGATCTTTAATTGTAATTCTTAGTTCATTAATCGATTAAAAATCTTGAATAATGTGTTGCATGCTATATTGTCTAATAATAAATTATTTATTTAGTAAAAGTTAAAGATTTCAAGTAATGTCAATATGTGATATTCTAAATAGAAGCAGCAAGTACAATCATTACATAATAAATTGTTAATATGTACTACTTTTTCAAAAATTGTATTAAAAGATATCGTCACCACCTTTCTTACTATCACCAAATTGCAAGCAATTACTGTCTAAAATATTCCCATTACACATTACCATTTCTTTTAATCTTAAACTAATGCGTTACCATTACTGGAAAAGTATTGGCATTAGTAATTGCATTACTGAGTAATGTATCAAAAAGTAGTTTGAAATTTGTATTTGAAATAACAAAATACAAAATACCTGTTTAAAAAGAAAAACTAATTTATTATACATAAATTATTAAAATGTCATAAATCTATTTACTAGATGTCTTTATTTAGTTTTCTTCATATCCATACTTTATTGTGACAGTAGTAGGTACTTAAGAAAAACCTAAGTTTAAATTTTGATGTGTATAGTATTTTACTAAAACTGTCTTTTCATTGTTTTCAATTTTATATCAGCTAAATCTATTTATGTGCTCTTTAATAATGTAATCTTGTTTATTTGACATGGATATTTATTATGTACAAAAACATTTGTTGTGCTTCAGTGCTTTAGAACCATACAAAAAAGATATTTTTCTATTTATCAATTTACCATTGTAATTTAAATTTGTATTATATAAAAGTTAAGGTAATATCAATTTTCAACGTAGTATCTTATCTGCATATTTGCAGGCCTTGTTTTATTTCCTAATTACAAGCCTCGTTAAAAAAAGTGATAAGATAAAATGCTTGGGGGGGGGGGATAATATTAATAAACTAAATAATTAGAATGAATTCGGTAAGTTTCTTAATGAAAAATTAATTTTTGAAAAAAAATGCACATTCTCTAGTTTTTCAGTTTTAATATAAAGTGATTGTCGTTAGTTCTAAAAAGAGACTCCTAATTGAAATGTATCAAATTGAGTTGACAGTTCAAGTTATATTTTAGTGAAAAATCTCCAGTTATTTTATAGGATAACAGAGACGAAAGTAGGGGAGTTGGTGCCCATAGGCGTGTGGTCGGGTGATCGATAAAAGCGTTGCAGGGCGATATCTCATGCTCCCGAATATTCTATTCTCTTGATGAGGGCTATACCAAGAGTTATCGCAGGCATTACACGTGTGTTAGGAGGCGATATGGGCCGACTGGCGGTTTTTGTAATATTTCTAGATTTGTAAAGAGTCTGACTGCAACATTAAGGTCTTTCATGTTCATGCAAACGTCAACACAAATTATCCCTAGTAGCACAATAAGGTAGAAACTGTATAGGTTGCTGAGTCCGTTACGACTAGGAAATGAAACGCTAGTTCCGGGTCTAAACTGTGTAGGCATCGTGGTCAGATTTGGTGTAGGAACCATTTAGTACCTGTATGGCATAAGATAGCATAGCTTATACAGTTTTTGTGCCGTACAGCTGCATCAATCCAAGTCAGCTACAGCGCCATCGTTTGGAGACATAAGAAATCAAAAGTTAAGCTTGTCAACAGATGGCGTTGTTGCAAGTTCGGATTTATGCTGGCAGTTAAATAGCTTTAGTATTGCATTAATAATTGAGTTAATTGACAGATTTAATTAATATTTGGTTCTATAAACTTACCTATATTTCATTACGCTTTTATTTTTGGTTTGATTGCTTACAAATAATGTTAACGGATTTTGGAATTATATAAACAGAAAACGTAATAACAACTCAGATTTTGACAAATATCAGTTTAATGAAAGAACTACTAGTAATGAAGCAGAAATTCCAGAATTATTTGCAGATTATTGTAAATCGGTATACAATAACCATTCATCATACGATATTAATAATATTGGGAACCAATCAGATTGTCCATAATAGTATCTCTGATTGCATTGTAATAAAACATGTGAATGTACAAGAAGTCGAGGTAGTAATGCGAAAACTAAAACCGAAAAGATCGGTTGGTCCTGATCTGGTGCCTCCTTACATATTTAAAGCTTGTCATGAATTACTTAGTCATCCTTTATCAATATTATATAATCTAGCTCTGCGAACGAGCACTTTTCCGGATAAATGGAAATTAACTAAAGTAGTTCCTATACATAAATCGGGTGATAAATCCAAAGTAACAAACTACCGTCCAGTATCTGTGTTATCTGTGCCCGCTAAAATATTTGAACAAATTATTTACAGTAAAGTTTATAACACTTTAAGAAACAATATAACAGAGCATCAACACGGTTTTACAAACAAAAGATCTGTTGAAACAAATTTAATAACGTTTGTGGAATACAGTAGTAGTATTATTGACAAAGGGGGACAAGTAGATGTAATTTATACGGATTTCTCTAAAGCTTTCGATAGCGTAATCATAACATATTATTACGAAAGTTGCACGCATACATACGGTTTCTCTCTCAATTTGTTACAATTCTTGAAATCTTATTTACAGGACAGGTTTCAATTTATACTGATAGGCGGAATACAATTGCAACAATTTATAGTACCGTCGGGTGTGCCACAGGGTAGCAACTTGGGACCTCTGCTCTTTTTGTTATTTATTAATGATCTCCCATCCTATATTAAAGGATGTGATTGTCTTATATTTGCAGATGATGTAAAAATATACAAAGAAGTCGCTAATGTAGAAGAACATAATGTAAATTCACTATTAGATTGGAGCAATACAAACAGGCTAAGTCTTAATATTAGTAAATGTAAATCTATGACATTCACGACCAAAAAATACCCAACTTATTATCAATATACCATTAACGGTAATAATTTAGAACGAATACAGAGAGTTCGCGACTTAGGAGTTAATCTTAGGTCGGATTTAAGGTGGGATGATCATATCGAGAAGATAGTAAATGCGTCATTAAAAAGTCTAGGTTTTCTAATGAGGTCCACTCAAGATTTAAAAAGCGTTACGGCTATTCAATTACTATGCAAATCTTTAGTAAGGTCTAAATTAGAGTTTGCTTCAGCTGTATGGAATCCTGGTCAAATTACTCATCAAAACAAAATTGAAACAGTTCAAAATAAGTTTCTTAAGTATCTTTATTACAAAGCATATGGAAAATACCTCGGTTATAACGAAGACGTTAGGTCGGAATTTAAAATTGCTAATCTATATAAAAGAAGAAAGTTGGGAGACATTTGCTTCATTCATAAGCTAATAAATAACAGAATAGATTGTCCCAAGCTGTTACCTTTGGTACAACTCTATGTACCAGCACATAGATCTCGACCTCGAAACATCTTGTATATTCCTAAATATGGAACTAATTTACGTTTCTGCTCTCCATTAATAAGAATGGCAACCATGGTCAATAAAATAAGTTATGAAACTGATATTGATATATTTGACTCCTCCCTAGTATCGTTTAAAAAATCATTATTCAAATTACTCTCGTAGTATCTAATTTTGTTAAATAAGCTAGTTTATGTGTCTCTGCTCATTCCGAAATCACTTATATTTCCTTTTTTCTATCATATTATTGTTGTTATTATCATTATTCTTATTATTATTATTACCATTATTACTTTTTATTATAACTTTTTTTTATTTGATTTAATATTAAATATTATGTACAAATGCTCGTTTTGTTTGGGTAATAAATAAATAAATTCCTACATAGGAACTGTATCGGAGAAGCGATATAGGAACTGTATAGCTAAGCGGAATTGATGCAGTTAAATAGCTTGAGTATTGCATTAATAATTGAGTTAATTGACAGATATAATTAATATTTGGTTCTATAAACTTACCTATATTTCATTACGCTTTTATTTTTGGTTTGATTACTTACAAATAAAGTTTTATTTCTATTAAATCTATAATTTACATCTAGTAGAAAAGAAAAGATAAATTAAGACAATATAAATTAAATACTTTATTACAGAATATACACAACACATGTACAACATAAAATATTTAAAAACTAACAAACTATACTACTTACTAATAATTAAATTTCACGTATTTACTCTTATGTACACACATATGTACCTAAAGGTTGAGTTGGGTTTTTCGAGATAGCTTATAATACTGATTTACAGAAAATCTGAACACTCAAACATTTATAAGTTTCGGTTTGTAAAATTTGTACCATTAGAAACCTATTTAATTATTAAGATTTCTTTGTTAAATTTGTCCTACATACTATTTGTTTCATTTTTGTACCTAAATTTGATATGAATTATACATTACATATTTCCAAGTTCCATTGCAAACCACTAACATTTCCAGGGTGTTTGGATTTTTCAACGCAGTATAGATTGTGTCCTTTTTTGTTTAAATACAACACGCACCAGATTTTAAACTTGAAACTGAAATGATTTTTCTAACAATTTGTCAAGATACCAATATCACTGCATTCACCACTGGTTTAAGCATCTCTCGGTCTGTGGTTGCCTTAAATAAATCTCCCATGAACCATATCTGAAATAACATTATTAAGAGCTTTTTAAAACTTATTGATGAGTAGTATTATTAATATACAATATTTGCAATGTTAAATGAACAATTACAAAGCAACTACTATGTATTTTTACGAATTTAAGTATTAAAAATAAAAATAATATTCCAAAAGACAACTTACCTCTATGAAGGCTAAATCTGTCTGAAAATATTTTACCCCTCAGTGTCATTGTTCAAGGTCGCTCATTTATCTCTTTCTAACGGTTTATTTTGGAAGTGTAGAATTTTTTTTTAAATTATGAAAATAAACAACAAAAACCCGCATATAACAGGCGCGTAGCTAAAGGGGTCTAAATGTGACACATTACTGTGTTTTTGCCCCCTCAAACGATAATAATCATTCGGATTTAAATTCATACTTAAATCCTTAAATGTAGTTGACTAGATTTTTATTGCTTTACTGCTTTCTCCTTTATCTCTGTCCCATTTAAATTGCAAATTACTGTCAAATAGCAATAAATTTTTCCCTTTTTTTTTATTAGATGAAATAGATTATATCACTCATTTTAAATGTTTTAAAGTTTGATCAGCTTCAAATATTATAGAATTCTTGATAGTATGCGAAACTTCACCATTTTTTGAATGTTTGCAGCAATTTGCAGTACGGTCAATAAGTTTTATGACAGGAAAGAAGGTTAAAAAGAACCGGCTCTCAATAACTATCTGCTCAAAAGTGCAAAAGAATTTGGCAAATCATAAACATAATCACATTTGCCTTTATTTAAAAAGATATATCGTGTTGCCGTCAGTAACCTGTAATTAATAATTTACCATTACCATTTCTACTTAAAAATCACAATAGTTTACAACTACATGGTACAACAATGAAATTACGTTGAAAATTGATGTATTTCTTATTTGTCATTTATCCAATAAATAGTCCAGGTAAAGAGTGTATTCTTTCAATTATTTATAATTCTGAGTACAAGCTTGCCAGATAAAATGAATACCTAGCATAAAGAACTAGAAATTTATGAAAAATACATAAATTCTTAGAGATTTTAAACTAGTTCTGATATAATTAATAAAATCGATATTTAGATTTGAATGAACTACTTTTATCTGCATCTCTCTTACCACTATCAGCTTTGAATAGCAGTAATACATTGTTTAATTAGTTTTTGTATAAAAAATCAGTCGAGGCCTTAAATGAAAAGTGCGATAACTTTATTATCGAATAAAGTAATGCAAAAACTTTTGTTTCTTAGGAAATTAGACTTATAATAATAACAGGAATTAAATTGATACGAACAAGCCCTTTAAAATATTTCATTTTACTTTGTTTCATAACTTAACTATGAATAAAGATGCTTCAATTTTTATTGGTGTTTTGATTTAGATTAATAAATATTTGTTTCAGCAACTTTTTTAAAATCCTCCTTCGTTAGTAATTTGCTTTTGATAGGATTTAAATTTTTGAGTCGGTGCCTTTTTTGCACATTGTACATATTAAAATTACTTCAAAAACAGAAATAGTATTAAGAGCTCAACAAACAAGCATCTTAAGATTAGTTTTCATATTGACAAGCTATATAGTTCCTATATCGTCAAGTTAATATGCATACTAATGTTTTAAGAGTTATTAACCATATAGTAACGCTGCAGTTATCCTAACATTAGGCTCTGTATTGGAAATCGACGCATTTCCTATATAGGCAAGACAACGCTAATACTGAGTTGTTTCGAGGATTAGCAACAATACCGTATATGCGTCTAGCTAACTAAGTTGGTCTCGACCGAACAGTTACCGCATAGGACCTGGACAGATTTCTCTGTGCTGGTTTTAGCACGAGTAACTGCATAGTTTCTGTAAGGTTTCTGGACGGTTCCAACTTTTGTGCTACTAGGGATTCTTTAAAAAAAAACTTAAAAACAGATAAGAGTTAAGGACTCCAAAGTCATATATTAAATGAATTTTCTAGCAATCCAATTATTCCTTTAAAACTGAAAAAATGTTATGAGGTTTTACATGCATCATCATTGTTTTTTAAAATAACTAGTATTGTTATTAAGAAAGTCTTCTGTATCTTCTAACATCATTTTTAAATTATACAGTGTGTTCTTTATACAGTTCTCGACATTTTCTAAGAATTTTGAAAAATTAGTGTTACTGAAAAGTAATAACTTTATTAGGAATTTGGTGATGAGATTATAGGGTTTGATGGACGAGCGTAATGAGACAAACCACAAAAAAATTACTTTTGCTCCAAATAAAATATATTGTTTTTTTTCAAACATCAAAAATTAAAACATCTGGGAATTTAATTAATATTTGGTTCTATAAACTTACCTATATTTCATTACGCTTTTATTTTTGGTTTGATTACTTACAAATAAAGTTTTATTTCTATTAAATCTATAATTTACATCTAGTAGAAAAGAAAAGATAAATTAAGACAATATAAATTAAATATTTTATTACAGAATATACACAACACATGTACAATGTAAAATATTTAAAAACTAACAAACTATACTACTACAACGAACTCCGTTTTGTTACTAAATTTGAGCAACAGTTTTAAAAATTTTTCAAATTTCGGCGGCTATTTAGACCATGTTCCTGAGGTGATATCAAAAAACTAAAAGTATACATATCTTTTATTTTCTTATGTAGAATATGATTCTAAAATAAAAAACAAAAAATTTTTTAATTGTTGTTTCCAAAGAGATATCAAAAAACGAAGACACCACGTGGTCTTTAGTTTTTGATGTAGAATCCAAATCTGACGTCAAAATTTCAAAATTCAAAAAATTATGTGGACAGACTTCGCAAATTCAGTAACGACTTCTATTGGAGTTCGTTGAAACACTTAAAATTGTTATTTGCTTAACTAGACAAAAAAGTATTAGATTTGTTGCTGTGACCGAATTAGAGCAGAGACATTAGCAATGTTTAAGTTTTACAATAAGTGTGATAAAGAAATACACTTTTTTTCTATGTGGAGGAGGATAATCCTATACAGCAGCAATTCCCAAACTGTGGTATGCATATCCTCAGGAGTACACGGCAGGTTCTTCAAGAATACGCGAAAAAATATGAGTAATGGCCGCCACTGCTCTTCAACAATCTACCTGCTTCTGCAAGTCATTCCTGGGTATTTGGCATACAGTTTGTGAAAAATAGGTTGTTCAGAGAGTATGCAAGTAGAAAAAAGTTGGGAACTGCTGCTACAGAGAACAGCTTGAATGGGTACACCCTATAAATATTTAATATTCTTGGATGAGGTGTTAATTGGTTAAATTTAAAGAATACATGATCTGATTGGTTAATTGCTGTAGTGTAGTGTAGTGTAGACTGAGGTGATTTTTATTGATCAAGTGATGACTTGAAAACAATATAAAATGTCAATTTTGTAATACAATTTACTGGTGTTAATAAAAATTCTTTTTTACAATTTAATTCATGTGTTAATTCCCCGATACATGAAAATTGCAAAATTAATATGACAACACATTTTTTGACCCTCATTTTGTGGCTGAAAGTTGATGATTGTATCTGAATGGAGGCAAAGTAATTCTCCTTCTCTGTTGTTTAATCTTTATTTGACTTTTTTCTTAGATACATTTTGGATACCATGGATATCAAAGCTATCTTACAATTATTTGCAAAAGTAAATCCTTAATATAGAATAACCTTTATTAGTAGATTTTTGGTAAATTTTTTAAGGCCAAAGAAAAAAAAATCATGTGAAACGCTGGAAGAAAGTGTCTTTTTTTCCCTTCGTGGCACATGTGGGAAAAAAGTATCACTTTCTTTGTGTTTTATTAATGTGTTGGTTATGTTTGAACTGCAGTTTTTGCTTTGTGCTATTTGCTATGCTTTTTATTTTCAATGATTATTAGTGTTAAACTATATAAACCTATATAAATCTTACCATGCTGAGAATAAGAAAACAAGAAATAGGATGAACTTGTAACTGAGAAAGTTTGCAAAATAATGTCCAATCCATATATTCCAAATTTAAGTTCTTTATCTTGAATTATTAGAATATTGCTGCATTTCCTTACTACTTGGTAACCCTTGCATAACTTCATTTAGTAGTATAGAAGTCATGGGTGCTCCAAGGAGAAGATAAAAGGAACATTTTCCTCCCTGGATTTTGGCATAAAGCATGACATGAAGCACTCTTTTTTGTTTTCTTCAACTTTTGTTCTTGACCCCCCTTCCCCCAGGAATCATGATAAAAGTATATTTACAAGTATTAATTTTTTTCTGATTTGTTACAGGAAATATGGAAGAAGATAACTGGCAATGGCATATGTATGACACGATAAAAGGGTCTGACTGGCTCGGAGATCAAGATGCTATTCATTACATGACACGAGAAGCACCCAAAGCTGTAATTGAACTTGAAAATTATGGTATGCCATTTTCACGTACAACAGATGGTAAAATATATCAACGAGCCTTTGGAGGGCAGTCTTTGAAATTTGGCAAAGGTGGACAAGCACACAGATGTTGTTGTGTTGCCGACAGAACTGGACATAGCTTATTGCATACATTATATGGACAGTCTTTAAAATATGACTGCAATTATTTTATAGAATATTTTGCTCTTGATCTAATCATGGAAGGTGGTGAATGTAGAGGAGTTACAGCATTGTGTCTAGACGATGGCACCATTCACAGGTTCCATAGTAAAAATACTGTAAATAAATTTTCTGCTTTTTGTAGCTATAGTGCAATTTTCTTCTTTTTTTATATAAAGAAGATAAACTGTTGTGCTTGATCAAAGACACTGATGATATTCCTATTTTTTAGATACTTGCCACAGGTGGTTATGGAAGAGCTTACTTCTCATGTACATCAGCTCATACTTGCACAGGTGATGGTACAGCAATGGTGTCACGTGCAGGTTTACCATGCCAAGATCTTGAATTTGTACAGTTCCATCCCACTGGCATTTATGGTGCAGGTTGTCTTATAACAGAGGGTTGTAGAGGAGAAGGTGGTTATCTTATTAATTCAGAAGGTGAACGTTTTATGGAACGTTATGCTCCAGTCGCTAAAGATCTTGCTTCTAGAGATGTAGTTTCTCGAGCCATGACTATTGAGATTAGAGAAGGTAGGAAAATATTAATTCACTTTTGTTTATAAGCTAATTTTAATTTAATTTCTTTTATTGGCAGGAAGAGGTGTCGGTCCAGAAAAAGATCATGTTTATCTCCAACTGCACCATCTACCAGCAGAACAACTAGCTTCTCGATTGCCAGGAATTTCTGAAACTGCCATGATATTTGCTGGTGTTGATGTCACACGTGAACCAATTCCTGTATTACCAACTGTACATTATAATATGGGTGGTGTTCCTACAAATTATAAAGGACAGGTAGCTATATTGAAATGTTTGGTCACATGTTTCTGATGGTGTTAAAAAAATAATTGAAGAAACAAATTTTTAGGTTTTGGATATTACTGCAGATGGTAAAGATAAAATAATTCCTGGGCTTTATGCATGTGGTGAATCTGCTTCTACAAGTGTACATGGTGCAAATCGTTTAGGAGCTAACTCGCTTCTTGATTTGGTTGTTTTTGGTCGTGCTTGTGCTAAAACAATTGCCGAGGAACACAAACCTGGAGAGAAAATTGGCAATATTAGTGCTGTAAGTAATCCTAATATTTACTTTTTGTAAAAGTTCATATTGCTGTATATTTTATAGAATGCTGGAGAAGCCTCGGTGGCAAATTTAGATTGGGTAAGAAATGCTAATGGATCAGTTCCTACAGCAAATTTGCGTTTAGATATGCAGAAGACAATGCAAAAACATGCAGCAGTATTTAGAACAGCAGAAACCTTGCAGCAAGGAATTAAATTGATGGATTCAATTTATGCTAAACTAAAAGATCTCAAAGTATCTGACCGTAGCCTTATTTGGAATTCTGATTTGGTTGAAACATTAGAACTACAAAACTTAATGCTCAATGCCATGCAAACTATAGTAGGTGCAGAAAACCGCAAAGAATCCAGAGGAGCACACGCGAGAGAAGATTTCAAGACCAGAATTGATGAATATGATTATAGCAAACCAATTGAGGGGCAACAAAGACGACCAACAAGTGAACACTGGCGAAAACATACCCTCACGACAGTTGATGAAAATACTGGAAAAGTTACAATTAAATATCGACCAGTCATTGATACTACACTCAGCCAAGATGTTGCCACAGTGCCTCCAGCTATTAGATCATATTAAATGAATTTTAAGAACGTTTTATAATATAACAGGTGGTGGGCTGAAGTATTTGCGTACAAAAGAAATGTTATTTTTAAATTGATGATACAGAAATTTTAGAATGTTTAGTAACGTGCTTGTGAATTAAAGACTTTACATTAGATTTTGCTACTTAATAGTGAAGATTTGGAATGGTGGTCAATTAGGAGTTTTAATTATTTATTTTCGGTTTAAATTTAAACAAATATGCAATATTCAGATTAAGGGGTGGGCAACCACAGCTCTTAGAGCCAACATCTTATTGCACTGGATACTTGGCTCTGTCTGTTGGTGTTGTTTGTTATTATTTTCTTGTGTTTACTTATTATTAATAGTTGCACAAGAGTGTAAAGTGAAGCTTTTAACGAGTAGGAAGTTTATAGCATCAGCTAGCACTTGCTGCCTGTTCCTGGTTGCAAGCAATCTACGATATTTAAGTTGAAACATATTTTAGGCAGTAGCAAAATTGAACATAGTTAAAAGTGGAAAATCTATAGACAAGGTAGTAAATTTTATGAGTTCATGAACTATTAGGCAAAATTATTCATCTAGATATTAAAAACAAAATCAACAATTTTCTCAGTTAGCAAATGAACAATTGCTGAATTTGTATGTATATCATCGTGACTTCATTAATGACAAACAAAACCCTGTATTAATAGCTTTCTCAAACGAGAGAAATTTCAACTGCCTCTTTGTTGCAATATTGAATATTACGGCAAGATGCAAACTTGCAGACAAATCTACCATGCAGTTTGGGAGGAACCAAGGACATTTAATTTTAAGGATTGATCATTTGCAATGTTATTACTTTTTATTAATCAGCAGACCCAATAATAGTCCCTCAATGTGGTGTTTTCTGACATTACATAACTTTTTTGTATATACTTTATGTTATTTGAGCTAAAGTAAATTATGAATATATTTTATCCTATTTTAAATGCAGAATATCTAAAGAAATGTAGGCAAGAAATATTTAAAAATTTAAGTTTTTGATTTGTAACTCTCTACATTCTAACAGTCGTTAGACATTGTACGTTTGTTTAGTTGTTGACGTTTATTGGTTTTATTAAATTAAAATTCGAATAAGATAACACAATAAATTCTTATGTTTCCATGTTTTGTTTCTGGTTTCTTGTCACACATCCAGTGCACAAATATTTGTTGTTGAACTATCCTCCCAATTAAATATCCTTAGGGACGAAAAAGTATTATAGAAAATCAGAAATACAGCAGTAAGTACTGGATTTGTATTTGTATATTACAGAGTTCTTACTAAATGTTAATACATAGCAACTAGTAGTTCTGGTGTCTAGCATGAAATGGGCTTATTCTAAGTTCTCCCATGTTGCTGTAGTGAACAGGTTATTCACTTAATTTATTAAGGAAAATATGAAATTACTTACAATTAATTAAAAAGAAAGCTTTTGATGCAATTCCAAAATACTGTATTACTCTTAATTATGTGACCACCATATTTTGATATATTAGCTATGCTTAAAGATAAAGTGTGATTAAAAGAAAACATTTGACTGTTGCACTTTTAATTACTTAATGTTTTGATAACTTTGTATATTTGCTTTTATTGTGTTCAAGTAGTAGGTGCTCATGTGAAATACTTAAAAGATGTTACCATTAATATAAATAATACATAGCTAATATAATTTATAAAATGGCAATAGTTAAAGGCAGTACTAAGCATTACTACAAATTTATTTCTAATTATGGTTGTGTTTGAACAAATTTAAAATTCTCATTGTGTAAGCTTTTGTCTAGTCGATCTGAAAAGAACAAATTGCTGAATTATTACCTCGTGCTTAATTTTGTGATATAGTTAATAAATTATTAAAATAGAACCTTTAGATTGTTGGAACCACCTGTATTATTATTTATAGTAGAATGATTACATATTGTTGTATTAAAGAAGCTGAAGTATTCTAATAAGTTAATTAATAAAAACTATGTACAGGCAGCAATAGATAAATATCAAACTTGGAATTATATATGATAGTAATTTAAATTGCACAAAGACTGCATTTCTTTATTTGCTCAAACTATAAGAACAAGCTAGTCATTAAGGGCACCATTGGAGTTATTTCTATAACTTGATCATCTTAATTTGTACAATTAATAAACATAGGTTTGTAAATAGCAGTATACTCATTCATATCATTTAAAACATTGTTTTTAAGTAATGTTGACAACACAATATTCTTAGCTTAAACACTTCTGCCAATTGCATATATAAAAGCGATGCTTGAACACGAGTACAAATAGTTATGAGTAATTTAATAATATATTGGCTATTATTTGATTTCATATCAAAATGGCTTGAGTAATAAAGAAATGCAACTAACATCTTTTTCATACTAAAGTTTTAACTGTGCTATTCCATTTTTAAAATGTTATCAAAAAATATTAGTAGACAAGATTTTTTTCTAATATTAGAAAGCATCTGGAAGCAAATATTTTGTTGTGAATAGTAATAAGTTATGTTATTGAATTTTTTGGTAATTATTTATTGCAGTTACTACTTAAATGAACCATGTGTATTTAATTCACATCGGCGCATTTCATTATTGTATGTATTATTTTTCTTTTGTTTTTAAATTTAATAAAATATCAAGTTGACATAATTTTTTTTGTTGCTTGTAAGTTGAAGATTACAAAATTGCAATTAAGAAGGCATGTGAAACACACATTGGGGATAAAACAAACAGCTTTTACATATCTCTTTCTTATCGATTACAAACCATAGTTTCACCCTTAAGTAATTTATCATTTAATTGTTAATTAATACAATGCTACAGTTAATAAAGGATGAAAACTATGTTTTGTAATTGATAAGAAGGAGACATAATTTGTTTTGTTCTCGATGTATATTTCACGCATGTCCTCAATTGATCTTAGAAACAAGAGAAATTGATTCCTGCAAGAATAGTGACAATATTAGTATTAATATCACAGATTCATTTGGCAGCAAGTAAGTTAACTGTTTCCAGTCATGCACTATTGACTTAACATTTATTTGTTTGTCCATTCAGGAAAGAAGATAAGCGTGTCCACTTTTAAGATATTAATATCATGAATCTTATTTCTCGAGGCCTTGAAAAAGAAAATGACGGAAAGTTTTTTGGATCTTAACATTTACAAAATACGCAAATGGACATACCTTTCATCACAAGAGTGTAATGTTATTCTTACAAGATGGAGTTCCACTGCATTTATCTATAGTAAAACCAGAGGAATTTGTCCAGGATGTTGTAAAACCGTAACAATTAATGCTAAACATGCTACAGTTCATCTGCTTTCCTTTTTCAAAAACTAAATCTATGATGAGGTTGTATGTATTTCGGAGTATATCCAGTTAGTTTTAATAATTGTTCTTATTTATTATTACCTATTTATTAAAAAAATCTTTACTTGTGTAATAACTTGTTAGTGTTTATGTTTTAAAAGGAAACATTTTATTAAAATTGCATTCTGCATATCTTAAAGAAATTGTTTGAAAAATGCTGGTGTAATTGCCAATGTACAAAAGAAGAATGGCAGGTAAACTGACATATCCAATGAACGCCCATATTTTGTGAAGGCGTATACAAAATTATCTATTCTTTTGCACAATTGGTGGAAGTCAAGAATCTGTAATTGCTTAACACTGACAATGACTAATAAATTATTTCCGTACTGTTTACCATAATTAGAAATATGTAGCTATAGTTTGCTCACATTATAAATTACTCTGATTGGTCAATTTACTTCATACACTAGTGCAAGAAATTGAAGGTTGTTCCAACAAGCAGTGACTGGTTCAGGAACTAATTCATGAATCAATTTAGTGCACATGCTTGGTTATTTGTTATTGTAGAAACTGTGATATAACAACATAAGAACCAGTTTGCTTACTGTCAAATCAGTATTTGTCAGTAGGCTGAAATTGTTAGTAATGGCATGTGCATTACATTCTTTAGACATCAACGTTTCTTTGATATTTGAAAATCTTGTTTTTAACTTTATCTTTTTGTAGATACATAAAGGAAAGAAAATGACATAAACAATACAAATCATCAAATAACAGCTCTGATTCAGTTTATCAGTTTCAAATAAATTCCTTAACCATCCATGCACACTAGATTGATTAATAAATTAGTACATGTACTATCTATTGCAACAAACCTTGAATTTCTTGCATTAAACTTCAATGTTAAAAATTTATTTTCAAAACGCTTATAGCTCAAGCAAGTTTATGCATTTGAGTGGGACTATAATTTAGTCTGGTTGGTCTTTTGTGTACAAATACTTTAACTATCAAAAACTCTATGTACATCTCAACCAAGAAATTGAGTTTGATTAAGTTCTGTTACATAAAATGTGTCTTATCAAAATTGAGTAGACAAATTGCAATGTTTCTTCTGCCTTACTTTTCCTCAATTTTCAGGTTGAAGCATACACAGAATTCTTAGGGACTTTTGATATGTTGTAACTTGTATGATAGCTAAAGTGCATGTATCCAAAAACTCAACTTTTTGCATCACTTGCCTGGGCTAGTAATAAGTGCTAAATGCTACTAAAAATGAACAATCAAGTTGGATAGATTAGAATGAAGTTGAACATTGCCATGATAATGAGTTCAATAAAAGACTAGAACAGCATTGTGTCATTTGTAAATTATAAGATTCTTCGTTAAGTTTTTTATTCTTTAATAATTATAATCTATGGTCACAGAAAGAACATCTGGGAAGTATATTACAATCTTATTCATCCAGTAAAGTATGACTTTTTGGTCTTGTTACACAAATAACTACTTTAAATCACACAACTATAGTTATGCGGTTCAACTATGGTCTAACTGATTTCAGTACTAAAGTTCTTCTAGCTGTGTGTCCAAGTTAAGGATGCACAGCATGGGGATCTTGGAAACGGCAAGAGATACAGGATCGGTTAAATGGGATGAGAGTTGGTTATTTATATGACCTTTTTGTTGACGTTTGCAAAATCCAGATATCTTGGATAGTTTCAGAGATATTTAAAAAAAAGTAGATTTCTCGATTTTCGTTATTTTTTCTTTCCTTTATTTGAAGAGATATCAGAAAACTAAAACTACTTTTCCATTGCCACTTTTTGTTCTCTATTAAAATACGCTAACAAAATTCCTGTACAACGTTTCGGTTTTGAGTAACCATCATCAACCTCATTTTTTAAATAGGCGGAAAATCAATTGAAGATTGTTTTGGATAGCTCTTGTTGTCACGATGTGAATGATGTAAACATGATAGAGTTATTTTGATTTCCTGTGCTATAAATTATTGCATTCTGCAGTACCCTGGCCTGCACGATCACCTGATCTAACCCCGTTAGATTTCTTTCCTCTGGGGTTATGTCAAGAATCATGTACTCAACCAAAATTTTGAAAATGAACAACACAGTAGCTTTCAGCACAAAAAAATCAAAACAAAAATAACCCTATCATGTTTACATCATTAGAATCGTGACAACAAGAGCTATCCAAAACAATTTTCAATTGATTTTCCACCTATTTAAAAAAATGAGGTTGATGATGATTACTCAAAACTGAAACATTGTACAGGAATTTTGTTAGCGTATTTTAATATAAAACAAAAAGTGGCAATGGAAAAGTGGTTTTAGTTTTCTGATATCTCTTCAAATAAATAAAAGAAAAAATAATAACGAAAATTGAGAAATCTACTTTTTTTTTTAAATATCTCTGAAACTATCTAAAATATCTAGATTTTGCAAACGCCAACAAAAAGGTCCTATAAATAGCCAACTTTCATCCCATTTAACCAATCCTGTATTTGTTACCGTTTCCAAGATCTCCATGCTGTGCATCCTTATCTTGGACGCACTGTATAGCTATGTGATTTTATGGTATTGATATATGTAGTAAGTATAAATAACAAAGATTTTGATGAAATGCAAAGTAACCTCAACACTGAAATATCCCTTTTCAAGTGTGGTAATTTTTTCCAAAATGATGGAAAGTATTCTTGTGATAAGTTATTCGTGAGAATTCTTTTTATGTATCTGATACAGTGTAGTAGGAAATAATATCCAGGTTTCTTTTCTAATAGTAACAACCTTAGAAGGCTATAACTTTGCATGTTAAAATGTCTTAATCTTCTTTTTAAAATTCTAGTTACTGATCATTATGTTATCATAGTCCAAGGATGCCAAAAAAAGTATATACACTTCTGCAATTACAAGAGGTGCTCAAAGTGGTTACCATCAAGGTCCAGGCACTTCTAATTACATGAACTACTACAAGTGGACACTTTCTCAACATTATTCAAGCAGTAGTTCACCATAATTAGAAGTGTCTGGATGCTGGTGGTAACCACTTTGAGCACCTCTTGTAATTTCAGAAGTCAAATGTGACTTGTATTCATCTTTTGTTATTAGTATATATTGAGTATTACAATTTGAATAGTTTCTTTCTTTTCAAACTGTTTATATTTTTTTTGCACCCTGAGTAAATATTCAGTAGACATTTTTTTTGAAAAAGTTGCTTAATAGTGTAAAACAGACATGAATATTCAAAATTCACAATTAAGATAGTAAACCAAGGTTGCAGGTTGATAATAATTTTTAATGTAAATAAAAATTCTAAATATACTTTATTTGCAGATAAGAAAGAGCAGAATTATAGACATTCCGAGTCAATAGAATTTTTAGTAATTAAATTTCTTTTGGGGTTTTGCTGACAGGAGTGTGAAGTGTCAAGAAAATACAATACGTACTGAGTACTCAGTGCCAAACAATGAATTGTAACTGTAATATATTTCATTTCTTTCGACTACAAAAAATAATATGGAAATCATCAGTTACAATAAACACATAATTAAAATGTGCAAAATATTGGTTTTGAGATAATCAAGATTTTAATTTTTAGATTTTAAATGTACATCCATGTTTTCAGAATGGTTCTATCTAGGCTTTACCAGTAAACTCACACTTGTTGTTTTAGTGTAGGGTTCTCAATATAAAAACATTTTCACTACCAATACTTATCTCTAAGCCCCCAAATTTGTACATTCATACTTTTGACATTGGAAGGACGATATATTATCTGTAAAAAACATGAAAACATACAAACAAGAAAAACGTCTGGATATGCATTTTTATTTTTTGTTTATTGTTTATTATCAGACACCTTTAATAAACCAGACTTGGATAATTAGAACCTTACTTTACTTATTTTCCTTGTAAAAGTAATTTTTGATAAAATTACTTGGTATCAAGTTGTCATGTATTAAAGTATACAGTAACCTGTTTTGGTAGTCAAAACTTTTGCAGATAAAAATACTATCATCTTTTTCTTAAATGAAAAAAATTAGATTATAATTCAAAATTATTTTTTAAATTATTACTTCATCTGATTCATGAAAATAGAATTACATGGAATTTAAACAAATTAGGTAGTTAAATGCAGTATTTCAATCATAATTTCCCATGTTTGATAAGTATTTTGTAAGAGTACAAGTAACATCACAAAATATTATTTAACAAAGTAAAGAACTGCAAAACAAGTAAACTAAATAAAAAAATACAGAAATAAATTCAGCAATAATTTTATCACGTCACTTTTATTTACGAAACAAGCATATATTATGATTATAACATTCCAGTTGCAAAGAATTCATCTAAGGCAACTTGTCTCGTCAATTTAAATAATACTGCATTATATACTTTCATACAAGTGTTTTTCTATGAATATAGTCACCAGCAATATTTTATAGGTATAGGGACTGAAGAGGATATTTATTTAATTGCAGCCAGTTCTACTGTTGTTGCTATTGCAGGGTGTCCATGATAACTTTTAAACTTCGACCCTGACTTTGTTAATCTGAACTTGTTTTCTTTTTCTATACTGCTATAGATGTGTTTATTCATTTCATTTTGCTAAAAGTAAAATAATTAGTTATCGAAACATTATCTATAAATTCTACATATGGTACAAGTTATTTGGATCAGTTCAACTTAGAACGTTGCCATATAAGGTGTTTTCTTTTAAACTTCTACCCATTTTCTCTTTATTTGGACTTTTGAGTCCATGTTTTATCTAGTGAATATTACCTGCATGCAGTTCACATCTACTAGTGCGCCAAGTGAAGGCTTTTTCCATCAAAAACTTACAGCCCTGAAGCTGTTTCTAAATTTCTATTTTAGTAAGTTGCTTACACCATAATGAATTATATTTATTGTTTTTTGTTATTACTGCAATGTAATTGTGAAAAAGATATAAGGAAGTGTATCATTAACCAATACATCAAGTTGCAAAACATATAGCATATGTACAAAAAGTACATACACTTTTCATATGTAGAATAGAAACAAATTTACAAAAACATCATCCTCATATTCAATTTTGTTCTTAATTATAGTTAGGCGAATAGAAATATAATTTCATATATTGTTGGATGAATTCTCTGAAAAGTATTCTTTTGAGGTCATCACAACTTTAAAAGAGCAATTATAGATGGATCTGCTTTACGACGTTAACACACATAAGAATGTGATATAAATCAAAAACATAATTCCTCACTTTACGATTTCTTTTGTAATATTTCAGGCTGTAGTTGTGAATTGCTTACAATGTCTGCAGTTCCTCAAGGAGCTTTCCTTGCAGCAAAAATTCGACAAAATGAAAAGAAGCCTAGTGATCCAGGGGCATTTTATGAAAGTAATCGTCAGTAACTATAATTATTTAGTTTTCTGTAAATCTATTTTAAATGCATTTTAGATAACATGGAACTAAACCCTTTACAATACAACAGTAAAATGATGAACAGCATTTGGGGTTTGTACAATCGTTATTCTGTACATAACTTGAAAAAGAACATTGATAAGAATGTGACTTTTAACACAGTGAACCAACAGATGTAAGATTTTTTTTCTTAAGAATGTTGTTTTACAATACTAATTTATACATTTTGCAGCCAGTCTGTTGGCTCTACTGCAGGTGGTGCCAAATGCACCAATTCGCCTCAGGTGTTCACAAATCCATGGGACAAGTTACGATCAACTTTTGGAAATCCTCATTAATCGTTTGTTGTGATTGATAACTGTAATTGAAAAAGTTGCTTGCTTCATGGGTTTAATAGTTGCTATAGTATTTGGGTATAATTACTAGTGCCGTTTATTGCATAAAATGTTTATTGATTAAATAAGCTGTGTTTATTATTTTATATTTTTATATTATGTTATATGCTATATAATAAATGTTAAAGAATATTTTATTTGTTTATAATATTTGTACAGCATGAATTTCCAGTAATTTTTATCTTTGATAACCTAACCAATATGTTTGAAATCCCTTCAATTAATGACTAGAAAATAAAATTTGGTTGATTACTTATGCACTTATGAAATACTCACTTAAGTGTTAATTTGTAATTTATTTAGACTTAAAGCTCGCAATTACATAGTATAACAATATTTTAAAATTATTCATGCCAGTCACATTTAATATTTCAATGATTAAATTTCTTGTTCCAGTGTTACATGTGTAATATTATACTGGTGTCACCTGTAAATCTGATTATACAACAATAAAAATAGAGTTTAAATGGCATACTTCTAAGTAAGACAAAGAATTACAATATGCACATGTGTAAAAAGACAAACAGATTATACTTTAAATTTATATTACTTGCACTCATTGTTGTCATATAATTGACTTTCTAGGTGACAGGAGGGTATGTAAAATTTGAAATTGGAATCTAAGACTTCCTTATTTAAAAACTTACAATTAGTAGAAGATGCAAGGAAACACATTGAACTTTGCTGATAATCATGCTCAAAAGACTATGACGAATACGAGAGATGGGGATTGCAGATTAGTTTAAAGAAAACAGAGTATCTAGAAGTAAACGGTGATGAGCGATTTGAAGTCTTACTTAATGAAAAGACTATGGTAAAACAAGTACAAGAATTCAAATATCTTGGGGCTATAATCAATACAAATGGGTTGGATGAAAAGGAAATTAAACATAGGATCCAAGAAAGCAGAAATCTTATAGGCAGCCTTAGCTCCTTGTAGTGGGACAAGAAAAAAATAAAAAAAGGATAGGACAAGTTATGGTGGAATTGGTCCTCCTCTATGGTTGTGAGGTATGGACAGTTAATACAGAAATGAAAAGAAAACTACAGGCCATAGAAATGGATTATCTTAGACGCAGTGCAAGAGTATCTAGACCAAATGGAAGCAACAGAAACGGTAATAGATAGAATTGAACACAGGAATCTGAAATGGTTTAGTCACTTAATGAGAATGGAGGAGAATAGATGGCCAAAACAAATATTTCAATAGAATGCGCCAGGAAAAAGAAAACGCAGTCGCTCTAGAACATCTTGGAATGAAGTAATCAGAAAAGCGATGGCAGATAGAGAACTAGATGAAGATATGACTCACGACAGAGGGGTATGGCAAAGGAGACTGGGTATACAGCATCTGGCTGTCAATGAGGTATAAATAAAATATTAATGTAATGTAATTTAGCATGATATAATGTATATACATTGAACCCAAATATGTATACTATATACAAAGAAACAACCAGTGGTATGGGGAAACCAGAAAGAGATGGGGAATAAATTTCCCAACCTCTATAAATGCCCAAATTAAACTTGATTCGATATCAAAAATATTATGAACCATTTTGTATTACATAAACTATACACTCCAGTAAATAAACTTCAATAATCTTTTGCCAATAAGCCAAAATCTATTACACAACAAATATAGGTAAATGCAGCATGAAAAAAATATCACCGTCATAAATTTTAATTTGTAATTTATTTGAACCTATTAATGTATATTTATATTGATAGATACAATATAGCACTGTAAATTAGGAAAGAGGAAAGTGAGCACTGCTACTGGTTTAGCCATAAGAGAAAGAGAGGTCTGACTCATTTAGGTGTGTTTACCCTAAAACAAATAAATTGAAAACTACTTAAATGACAGGAACATAGAAGGTAACTTTAGATGATGTTTAGTCTGAAGCTTTACATTATTTGTAATTAATTGCATATGTTCACAGATGACACCCAGCTATATTATAGTTTTCATACATATTTAATGCCTTAGCTCCATTAATTCAATTTCAAAAAACAAAACAGTACACTCACTATTTGTACAATCGACTAAATTTAGAATAGATGTTCATCACCTTGACTTGAAGCCCAGGGAACTCTTCAAGTTTTAACTATTTCATTGCATAATACATCATTATTTCAAAGATCCTTTTTATATAACATTGCAGAATTTTATACTGCTCTTCTCTCTGCCTTCAGTTGTACAGTTCATATAAGCTTAAACTTCAGTACAGTTGCATTGATATTCAATCAAATCTGTAATGTTATGATAAATAATTTGCTGTTTCCCATTTTCATTTTGTTGTTATTTTAAAGTAATTTTGAGATATTTTTGGTTTTTTTCCAGTGTTTATTATTAGCAGTGTTGGGTACAGATAATTTCAAATTTATCTAGAGACAGATAACAGATGATTATTAAAAAATTGTCTAGACAAGATAATAGATAAATTAAGTGTTAGTTATCTAGATGATACATAAAAAGCAGATAATAATGTAAAAATCAAAGAAAGCCTTATTTATGCCAAAACCTGAGTTTTTAATCATACCTAAATTACATAAATTGCAAAAACAACTTAAAGAAGTTAGTCACAATGAGAGGAAAATTAAAATAATGTCAAAAAAAACAGTCTATTATCCAACGTAGCTTTTTAACTAGATGCAGATAAAAGATGATTTTAAAATGGTAGATAAGATAATAGATAAATGTTTTTCATATAGATGAATTATCTAGATAATGCCCAACACTAGTTATTAGTGTTGTAGGTTTTCCTTATCCAAGATCGAGTGGAAGAAGAGCATTTTTTTGTTGAACGCCACCTTATGATTGAGTTAGGTTTGGAATGATTATTAAGTTGTCTATTATTTCTATTTCAATTTATAAATCATACTAACTTAATAAAGTACTTATTATTATTATTCAATCATGGCCTTCTATTTCAGGAAATTTGGGCATTTCTGAGATTATTTTGAAACAAAATATCACAAATGACATATCAACGAAAACAGAATTTAAAGCAGAATCAGATTATTAAAAAATATATACAAGGCGCTATTTAAAAAAATAAAGTTGATACAAATTCCACTAAAACTGGAAGTGACCTTGAGTATTCCGCTTACAAGCAAAGTATTCCAGGTGTTCCCCTTCAATTTTGATGATTATAGAATATGTTATAGAGAATCAAGAATTAAAATATACATTTTTCTTCTTGTCTGCCCGTAAATGGTTCAAGAGGGTAAAACCACCTTCTAAAATTAGAAAATTTGCGCTTCCATGCGTACACACTAAACTTATTTAAATGAAACCAACTCAGAAGTAGTTTTTTTTTAAATGTACCTTTTTCTTATCTTCCCCTGATAATCAAATTCTTGCAAGAGTTCGAAAAATCTGTGGGGGTGTTTTTACCTTTACAGAAGTGTCTAAAGTGTGTTCTCTCATAAATCCGTCATTAAAGAAATGATTTGTAAAAGTTGCCTGTTTGATTTGGATTCTTTTGTTTGTACAAAACGTCGTATTCATAACCTGAAATTTGTATAATTGAGATGTTAGTTTGAGTAGCTGCAGTTTTTAAGAAAATGGCATCAAAAGAAGAAATTAATAAAAGAAAAGTGATTTCCAGTTATTTAACTAATCCTAATAAAACATATTCAGCGGTTGCTAAAGAGTTAAATATGCCAAGAACTACAGTCTCGGATATAATTAAACGTTACAGGGAAACTAAAGCAACGGAAAGGAAGTCTAGTACTGGAAAAAGGCAGCGAGGTAATGTTACTTGGGAGAAAAAAATAAGATCATATTATGATAGGCATCCGAATGCTTCTGTCAGAGAATTTCAAACAGTTCCATCAAATATATGCAGAATTAAAAAATAAATATAATATTTTAACAAGTGAAGAAAGTGCCAAACAGGAACGAAGTGAAGAATTCAGTAGCAAAAAGTCGAGCAAGAAAGCTATATGAGAAGATTCTGTCCAAACATAAAGGATGCATTTTAATGGATGACGAGACATACGTTTATGCTGATTATAGACAAATACCTGGACCAAGATTTTATAATTTTCAAGCCCATAAGACATTGGATAAAAGGTATAAGACTGTTAAATGTGATGTTTCCCAAGAAATACCTTATATGGCAAGGAATATGTACTTGCGGCAAAATAACGGCACCGTTCATAACATCTAAAATTTTAAACAGAGGTGTATATAAAAGAATGTCTTAACAAACGAATTTTACCCTTTTATAAAACACATGTTGTAAAACCATTGTCCTGAAATAAGACCGATTGAAAAATTTTGGGCAATATGCAAAGCAAAACTAAGAAAAATGGATAAAATCATCAGAAATGAAAAAAACTTTAAAGAAAATTGGAAGAAGATGTTGAAAAAACTACAGGATACAACCGTAACGAACCTGATTAGTGGCCTTAACATGAAAGTCGTTAATTTTTATAGAAATAAATAATTTTTTAAGTTTATATTATTAATGTTGATATAATTTTGTATTCAGTTAAAAGTTTGAAAATAATTAAAAAAATATTCACACAAATCAATTTTTAATCTTCGTTTTTCTAATGACGGATTTATGAGAGAACACACTTTAGTTCTCAGTTTCATTTAAATAAATTTGGTGTTTCCATGTGAGAGTGTGAATTTTCGGCTTGAAGGCTCTAATTTTAGGGAGTTGTTTCGCCCTCTTAAAGTGTTTTATTATTTTATTCTCTACTACATATCCGAAAATCATCAAAATTGGAGCAGAACACCTAGGGTACTTACTTTGCTTGTTAGTTGAAAAA
>VTPC01006661.1:0-22242 GCA_011009095.1 Ignelater luminosus | reverse complement strand
GCAAGTGATTGTGAAGGTGGGTTGGCAGATTGTGTGTGCCAACGATGCTTCTTCATAAGACGTTAAGTAAAATAAAGCTAACATGTATTTACCATCTCAAGAAATATCCTTTAGAGAACGGAACCTACTGTTAGCACAAAGTTCACTAACCTCACGTCACTTTTACACAAGTTTTAATTCACAGATATTGCATAAATATCTTCAGGTAATAGACGTCCCCCTCATACGTTAGTTTATCACGCATCTAACGAATCTCGTAGGCAGCTCGAACACAAGAATAGTTCAGGTATTATGAAATAATTAGCGGCACGATAAGTTGCGAGAGTTCGCTGTGGGTTTAATTGGAAGCGTCCTCCTGTTGGTGATGCTTTTGAAGATACGGGACAGTAAATATTGATACATCCGGTAACTGCCGGGGATCATCGGTAGATTAAAGAACGAAGACAGAATTAAATCGCGAACTTTGCACTCAGGTACAATTAACCTTAGCAGAAATTGAATTATCACACAGGGGAGTAACACTAAAAACACGTATGGTGCTTACGGAGGCGACAGAAGAACTCTTTTTAGTTTTCAAGCGAGAAATGGCATTTCCAACCCCCCAAGAGGGTTGTACCAACAGATAATTGGTTGTTTAACATACCGGATGTTTAGACAAACCAATCACATAGTGCAAGAAGTGTGATGTAGCGAGAACTTGCACCTTGCATTAGAGAATTATAGGAAAAATAAATCTTGTCTATGCCTGTCAAGCTGACATATTTATAGTCTTAAGGGTGATTAAACCAAACGATAAGCGTCTAAAATTCTGTGAATTGCAAAAATGATACCAGAAAAATATAATTTTAAAAGCGAAATAGTTATATCTCTAATTTAATATTAAGAAAACATTTTATAAAAGAATATCAGAGAAGTTTAACGTTCCCCAGTCATAAATTACGACAATGTCAAGGAGCATTAAACGAAAGGGCTTTTATATTATAAGGATTGAACTTTAATTTCTAAAAAGAAATAATGTATTTACAAACGAAGAGTTTAAAGTAAGAGAACGATATACCGTTATTTATAAAAATAAATAACTTATTAAGGAAAGTTTGTTAATCACGAAAATTTCTTAACAAGTGACTCATTTTCCAGTGCAGCACTAGGATCGTAGCGGTAGTACAGCTTCTTTTCTGTAACTAATGAAAACCTGGCAGCCAGATTTTGGCGCACAATTTTAGCGACTTGGTTGTGCCTCATTAGATAATGAGATGATCCGAGGGTTGTACACGCACCTGTGATGTGCTGTATCGTTGTCTATTTCTGTTTTTACAATAAACTTTAAATAATGTTTGTGCCTTCAACTTGGTCCTGTGTTGCTAGCATAAACCCCCCCGTTTCAGCAAAGATATCCGATTGCGTCAGCCAGTCATTTGACTTTTGCCAGTCAATATGCCATTGACTCAGCATATTTGGATGTCTGCCATGCAAAGCTTTTTATTTTCACTGATCCTTCATTACTTGGCCCCTCACAATACTAAACCTCCGGCAACTTATCGAGACCAAAAGACATCCTAATATCATCAGAAAGTCGTTCTACCATTCGCAGGAGATACATCATCTGGTGGTCAGTAGACGCATGTAACTTAATGTCATCTATATATAAGCTTTGGTAAGAAGCCCGTATCCCGTGCTATTAAGAGTATGTGACAGGGTTTAACGCCATACAGAACCAGTAAACTCAAACTGTCACCCTGCTCAATTCCTCGTTTAATTGGGGCCAGCTTCGACTGCAGCTTTCGTTTCTCATGATGAAGATACATAGTTGTCCTCCAATCTGCCATTAAGCGTTTCCATAGGTCTATTAAACCAGGGGATATCTTATAAATTTTCAATACCTGAATCAGCCAAGAATGTAGAACACTATCAAAGACTTTCCGGTAATCTATATAAGCCGTAAAGATATTTCTTGATTTGTGCCTGACTTGTTCCATCACTTCCGCACAGCACAGTGATCTGCTCTTTACAGTCTTGCAAACTTTTAGCACGCCATTATACCATGTTGTTCAAGATGATTTATATATTTTGTTTGCTAAACACGATGTCAATACTTTATAAAATGTACTAAGACGGGTAATTGGCCTGAACTTAGAGAGGTCCTGGGTGTTATTCAATGTCGTTTGAGAGTAGAAAACTTTTTACTTTAGGTAGAAAGACAGAAATAAGTTTTGGGTCCTACATTAAGTCATTAAAAAACTGCGCCCAGTAGGAATGGACACAAGTAAGTTTCTTGTGCCAGTAGTTATGGAGTCCATTGGGTCCAGTAGCTTTTTTAGGGAACTTGTGATATTACTGACAGTGAAGATCATGTTCTCTTCTTCATTTCTGCCTGCTGCCACACGTCATCCTCTTGATATATTAGTAAATTGGTTCAAATGTTCCCACCATTATTGTTATTATTATTGTTATCATTAATATCTATTATTCTCTTACGTAAGATACATACGTAAATTGTACATTACGAACTGTCCATGAATTGCTTTTGTTACTCTAGTAGTGCTATAGTTCTTCCACCTTTTTCCTTTGTTGTTCTTTTCTAGTTGGTGCAAGGACGATCTCTAGCTCTTTTTCCAATTTTTATCTTAGTTAAACTTAATTAAGATTCGAAGACTTTAGCTTTGTTTATTCTTTGTTTAATACTATTTAATGAATCACAGTTTGCTGACTTTACACTATCAAGGTAAGTGGGATTCGCTCTGTTTAAACCTTTCCTTTATTTTTAAGTTATAAATCTTTGATCACATTTTTAAAATTCTTAGGTTTTGTGCCACTATTGGATAAAAGTTTAGTCAAACTCTGGTTATAGTATTTAAGTGGCGATCAATTCAATGTCAGAGTTGCATCTCTGTTGTTCCACCAATTTGTGATTTCCAGTAAGATTTCTTGTGAGGGTTCCTCATTTCCGTTATAAGTTGTAATGCCATTTTGAAAATAACATTTTAGATTATTTTTGTCTTTTTTTCAAAGAATTTTAGTTACACTTCTGGTACGAGTTTTTTGTTCGATAAGTGAGGATAAATAATAAGGTGTCTTTATTATCATATTGATATTTTTGCAGTAAAAATTAAATTATTTTAGTTTACTAAATTAAATCCCTTTATCAAAATGGAAAAGTTTATTTTAACGTTTTCGTTTTCGATCGTGTCGTGCCGTTCTAAGGTACTTGCTTTGTCGTGAGAGTATGGACTAGGGTGTGCGCGAGAAGCAGAGAAGAAACGGTTTGCTAAATATTAAGGGACTGCGTGTTGTATCGATTCAGTTCTGGATTCAGACGTTGCCTTGAGTGACCGAGTCTTAGCCTAGTCTATATTTTGGTTACGTTACCGATATTTCCAGAACAGAAGTAATTTAACAATTTAATATGTCGTGTTTTAATTTTCTTTGTGCTAGTTACTTTTAGACAGTTATTGGAGTTGTTTACGTTTTGTTCACATCAAGCAGTATTGTTTGCAAGACAGTATATTAAGGAGCATTTTATTGTTCTGTTGTAAATATAAAATTGTAGGAAATCTATGTATTTATACACCGTGTTCGTTTTAACATTTGCTATAAAAAATTAGTATAGGAAATCTGAAATATGCCAAAAAGTCGATGAAATTAATAGCTGCAATCGATAGATATAGCAAATGTTAAAACGAACACGGTGTATTAAAAATTATCCCGTATATTGGAGGTAAAGTTTGTTGTGGATTTAATAGACATTAGAAAGTTTTAGTTTTAAATGTTATGGAGATATTCGCCTGTTGCGATTGGTGTTCTACAGATTGTCCAAATTTCACTGTTTCCGAATCTTGGACAAGACTTTTAACTCAAGTGTATGCAGAGTTGGGCAAAATTGAATTCTGCCATTTCAGATATTGAATTGTAATGAGCTCATTCGTATTCTTGTACGGTATCTAAAGTTTCTTTCTTCAGTGTTTGCCCTTACAGAGTACCTAAGCCATGTCTCTCCATCACTGCTTCAAAGTTTTTAGCATATCTACTTTGGCACTACAGTCTACAATTAGAAGAATGTGTTGGAATCCCTGGGCTCGCTTTCAGAGCAGTGTGTATGAAGTAATTAAATTTAAATTAAGGGTTTATATAGAATCTAGATTAAGACTTACAAAGCGTAAAGTTTGTATTCTTGTTCTTGAACGAAATTCTTACCAATTTAGGGATTGTTGTTAAAAGTGTTGTTTCATCAAAGAACTTATGATCAATTCCTCCCAATGTGTTTTATCGTTTTTTATTTTAGATCGTTTAGAGAAAACTGCGGTAAAAGTTTTTTAGCTCAGGTAATATGTAATAGCAGATACTTGAAGACAATCTTTCATCAATTTTATTAATTTAGAATTAATAATTTCGGGAAATATTACAAATTTCATAATATCTATAAGACAATGTCAACTCCCTGAGTTAACTTTGTTCAACTGCATAGGCCTCTGTGTGTCTATCACCGATGTGCTCAAACTTTTCGAATTACTAGAATTTTCCGTTTCGGTTTAACTTTCACAAACCACGTTTAGTCTTTCTTCTAACAGTTACTTTTACTTTAAATCTTCTAGTCGGAGGATTTTTAAAACTGCTTGGTATAAGGTGGTGTAAATCCCAAGGCCGACCTTTATCATTAGATTCAAAGAAATAAGAATTAGAATCCATAGCTACATAAAAGCTTAAGATGAATTGTACGTATTTTTAATTCCAGTCTAATTTTCTAAAACAACTCCCTCCATTAATTACTGCAATACACTATTGTAATTCAACAATAGAATCAATACTGTAGAACAGATTTTTAGTTTTTTTAACTTCCGAATCAAAAATAAATGATTAACATAAAACCACAGTCTTGAACCACCACAATGCATAATTTTACTACAACTCTTGTTTATTTACTACCACTTCTACGTTCTAAAATATCCTAGAAATTTAAATGAGATCCTGAAAAAGAACGTCTACAAAAACATATCATTTAAATTTGTAAATCACCAATAGCAAAGGTTAGAAGAGTGTAAAGTCAACTTTCAAAAATAACACCCATTTCTTTTGCTCTTTTAATTTCTTCTCATTATTTACAAGGCCGACTTCATTAAATTTTATCCCTCTTAAACAATATAAAGATATTTCTATTGTATCTGATAGCTTTTTATGGCAGTTTTTTTAGGTTTCTAACTTCTGCTTATGTCAATTTTTTTCTCAATGTCGCTTTTGTTTTTTATTATACGATTTTCTAACTTTTGTTTACGATAAAAGTTTTGCTTGGCCCTGTCCGCTGTTTTTAATATAGTAGTTTTCTACTTCAAAAAAATATAGTGTGATAAAACGGTTCTTTAAAAGCTCCATGATATTTATTTTCATATTTTTTTTCTTGTGCTGCTATCAATGTCCTGATTTCCTTTGAAAACCAAAACACATCAAAGTTTCTTTTTATGTCAGATTCTTAACAGTTGTCAAGTTTCGATTTTAAAAGTAATTTTCCATTGTCAAACCATTTCTAGGTTACTTTCTGAATTTATAATAAATTTTTTGATGCAGCAAATTATTGTTTCTAACTCTAATTGTTCATCATTTTCAGTGTAGAAATCATTGACCCAATAGCGAGAAAATACAGTAGAATCACAAGCTAAATGTCTGTCAGCAGAATAAACGTCAAACTTCAAGGAATTGTAGATACGAAGATATCTAAAAGTTATTTTTGTTGATGACCAGCTCGGATATCACAGTTGTGTATATTTTGCAAAAAAAAGCCCAGACAAAAAAAGAAGAAAACCAGACATGGTCAGAGAATAAAACGAAGCAAAATGAATTTAAAGAAAAATGAGAAAATTCAAATTCGAGTTACAGAAAGAAAAGTTCCAATCAATATTACATAAATCTAGATATGAAACAGACAAATCAAACAAACTCTGCAAAATTTTAGACACACAAAGAAAAACAACACATGCCAGTTTCAATTTGCACAAATCTGAGCGAGAAACAAAAAGTTCAAACGCACAAGTATATGTTGTGATAAGAAGGTATCAGGTAGATTCGACATTCATTGGTTCAAAAGAAAAGTAGACGATTCCAAGCAGTTTTTCCCGAGTTGAATCCTAGAAAAGACAAAAAACAGATCTTGAACAAATTCTATAAGAAATAGGACAAGACACAGGCATCTCATCCAGATGCTGTACAAGCTGTGCATTAGTATGAACTGTAGAATCAAAGACTGATGTACTCTAGCAAACTATGCGTAAATCCGAGGATACGCAAAGAATTCAAGATGTATTTAGACGAATTTGAATTGTGCAAAAAAAAAGATTTCAGATGGACTCTATACTAATTCAAGTAAGAAGCAAGCTTAATCTGTAGACACAACAAACAACAGCTCTTAGACGAACCTTGCACAATCCCAACGAACAAGATAGATTATTTCAGTCCTGCTGGAATTGTGTTAGAAGAAGAGAAAAGTTAGATTTCGAGCATACTAGACGCAAGTTCATGAGAGAAGCAACAACTTATTTTAGCTTTAACGTAAACTCGAACCAATTCTGTAAAAATTCGAACCACGGGTGCAGACTTCACAAATCTGAGAAAAACAGGCCCAACTTAAATAAAATCTCCACACATTTAAACTGTGAATGGATAGAATTACAAGCCCTGATTAAGCTCTGTACTAATTCGGATAAAACGCAGTCATCCCAAAAGTATTTCACAAATTTAGACTGTTGTTATAGAAGAAAACACAAATGTTATATGAACACTGCGGTGTGGAAAGTATTCCGTATATTTTTGGGCTGTAAACGACAAAAAGGCAGATTTTGCACAAATGTTTCATAAAGCGAACACTTCACACAGGAAAAACAAGTCTCCATATAAATCCGGTCAGGTAACAGACAATTCAAGTCGACTTAATATTCACCCATGCAAAGAATCAGCACGAACTTTGCTGAACTCGGTAATAAAAGCAGAAAAAAGATGAGATTGTAGACATAGTCTCGACGAATCGCAAGAATCAGTTTCTGGAAAATAAACAAACAACTCGAACTGACTCTAACTCTAATTTGGGCCAGAGAAAAGAATAGTCGAGATCCTAATAGAGCCTACACAATAAGAAAGAAATCGATTTGGATTCTTTCTAGGAAACGGAACAAAAGAAAAAAATTCAAAACTGATCTTGAACAAATCCCGGACAAAAATAAGTAACACAAAAAAACTCTGTGTGAAATTAGAACTTAGTTAAGAAAAAAAAACAGACGGACTTTATACACGGTTCTGAGAAGAAACATACAACTAGAGACCATTTCAAGAAGTTCTAAAGAAAACAGAAGCTGCACTAGTTTGGACTATTGAATATAGCAATGATAGAGTATAAGCGAAGTCTCGGAAAGCCAGAAAAGACACAGAAGATTCAAAGCAACTCTACCCAGATTTGGACCGCGAAAGAAAACAAAAGTAAATCCCAAATGTCCTTCACACGGATTCGGAAAAGGAACAAACAACTCACGCTAATTTTTTACAGATTTCGACAGTGGAAAGGAACCAACCGCTCCTGATCCAGATTTGCACATATCCAGGAAAAGGGCAAGCAATTTATCCAACTATGTACGAATCAGTCTTATGGAAAGAAAGCAAAAAGCCGAGAGAATAGAAAGCTTGTTTCTTCTTTAGACGAAAGAGGGCTGTCCAAAGGCAAAAATACAAATTCCAAAGTTAATGAATTTAATTATTGTAATCTTATTACAAGAGGATTTTACACAGCTGAAAAATACGAAATACAAAAAAAATACAAACTCACAACTTACACAAACTCTGCGCAAATCTGTAGATACTGTGAAGAGCACAAAAAGAAGATCTCGAAATAATTTGCCGGGAAACCGGCAGTTTGTTTCTCCTTTGTGAAGATATGGTCAGTGTATAAAGAACAACCAAATCAAGCAAAAAAGTAACGAGTAATTTAAACCAATGCTAGACAAAAGAACTTTGCACCAATCCTAGACAGAAAGTAGCAACCTGAAAACGGTGCTTTAAATGAATTCAGGTAAGAAATAGACGACTCAACTATCTGCAGATTTGGGCTGTGGACAAAAAAAAGATACACCAAAGCAATTTTGGGCAAGTTTAAAGACAAATCAGATAATCCAATCTAACCCTGATGAAAACATATCCGACTCGATTTTTGCAGGATTTTGAGGAACATACAAGCAACCGAGATAAACCTTGCAAGTTTCAAGATTGTGAAAAATAGAGACTACAGAATCTGAATAGACTTTTTGAACAAATCTAGTAAAAATTGCATTATTTTAAATTAGTAAAATAAAAGAAGACATATTTTTGACTGATCCTAAAAGATGCCGGATGCCTGTAGGAATTTGGACATAAAAGGTATATAACCCGAAATGATTTTTCATGGTGCTAATAAGAAGCTCCAAGAAACTCGAATTGACTCTACATCAATTCGGTTCGTGGAAAACAAATAAAATGAATCCATAAAAGTGGAAAACCAGATTTTGCACAACTTTACAATTTTTGAATGAATGGGGAGAAAACACACCTCAGATTTACTATAAACAGGTCTAAAAAGCAGAAGAAATCAGACTTGTTTTTTACAGATTTAACAAAAAACAATCCATTCAAGATGGTTCTGAACAAATCTCTATCGGAAAAAAGAAAAAAGACACAAGCTTTGGACGGATTTTACACGAGTTTAAAGTATGAAGAAAGAGAACAAACCGTTGAATACAGAAAAAGTATATCTCCAATAAACTTTGCACTAAAGAAGTAACAGATGCTTTAAATAAATAAATCCCAGACATATTTTACAGAAAGTTAGAAATCAAAGAAACAGTTCGTTCCAACCTCGCAGAAATTTAGACCTTCAAGAGAAAACAAACTCCAGATCAGACTGCTCGAATTATCTCAGCACGGATTTGCTCAGTAGGAAAAACAAAAAACAGATTCTAAAAAATTTTTTTATACATTCACGAACGAAATGGATAACTGTATCAAACTCTGTACGACTTTCGATTCTAAAAATACAAAAAAACAGATGTTATGCGAATCTGAAGAAGAGAAGCGTCTACAGTATAGAAAGAAGGGATGACAAATCCTACTCAGATAAACTGTACGCGGATCTGAACGTATTCAAACAGACTGTGCACATACAGATTTAGAGATAGATCACAAAAAGAACAAAAGATAGACTTTTCGGGGAAATAGACTATTCAAACTAACGCTGTGTGCACAAATCAGCTGAATTATACAATGTGGAAAGAACATTTACAGGGATTCTACACAAATTTTGAAAATACATTTTTTCTTCCATTTCACTCTAAAGACAGACGCACGCCACTGGTATCCATCTACGTTTCTTGTCCTGATGATACACCTTATCATAAACAAAAAGACCAGTTCAATCAATTAACCTAGTTACAAACTTTTGATGTGGATATTGCGGAAGACCATGGAAAAAAGTGAAAAGTTTACCGAATCGAATTGAGATTTTTACAGTAGGAACTAACGTACTCAAAAAATACAAATGTCGACTATCACTTCTCCGCCTGGAGCCGTTGAGGGGTGGATTGAGTAGCTCCACGACGACAGTCACTGCCCGTCCCAAGCCCGGGTAAAGGAGGAGGGTTTGTGGATCAGGTTAGCAGCTTACCCACAGTAAAACCAAATATTCGCTCAAAGCCTCGAAAACCCGACGGAACATACGGAGAAACAACACGGTGAGAATAACGTAAACGATTTTGGAAAACGAAAAATTCAAAATTCAGCTGCTGGAAGATCCTGAAGATTAACAGGAATCAGATCGACATCTGCGCCTTATCCGAAACAAAAAAGAATGGCAAAGGGAACATACAGTACAACAATTATACCTTGATGTATAGTGTCAAGAATAAACAAGACAAGGCGCAAGCTGGAATTGAACTTCTTATTTACGAGAAATACAAAAATAATATAGAACTTGTAGAATATATTAACTAGAGACTTTTACATACCACCATTACACTTGGCAACATCAAACTACACATTGTAAGCGCATACGCACCAGACATTGCTAATCTCAAAGAAGAAAGGGAAAACTACTTCGCAAACCTTCAGAGTCTACTGGACAAACTACCTGAAAACGACAAGCTCTTTGTCATGGGTGACTTCAACTCAAGAATTGGGAACAGTGTAATACCAGGAGTAACCCAGAGGTTCAACAAAAACACCCTGAATAACAATGGAGAAATGCTTCTACAACTATGCGCACAGAATAAGCTCCGGATTAACAATATGTTCTACCCACACAAGTGGTAATGTAAATACACTTGGGGAAACAGTAGAGGACAAGAATCAGTTATTGATTATAGAATAACGAATAGAAAAGTTCACTCTAAGCAAATCCTAGATGGTAGAGCCCTCAGTTCTGCTACCCTAGGGGTAGAAGACTATAGACTCATTCTCTGCAAACTGAGATGTGACGCTAACCAACAAAATAGCATTAAAGGAAAACAACCTAAAGAAGAAAAATTTAATATTGAATCTTTTAATAACGATAGTACGAAAACTCTGTACTAGCAAAGACTAACGGAAACAACTATTAAAAACACAATTACACCTACAGACAATGTAGAAAGAGCTTGGAAGAAAATAAAAACTAACATACTCAAACAGTACAAACAAAGCCGTGGGAACTAGAACGATTAAAAACAAGACAAACCGGAACACAAAACCCTGGTTTACAGATGAAATGAAATCACTGGAAAATAAAAAAAAAAGCCTATCCAAAGTATAGAAACAACAAAATAGCTGAACACTTCGAAGTATACAAAGACATAAGGAACAAAGTCAATAATAAAATATCAATTATAAAAAATGAGTATTGGACAAAATTCACCAAGGACATGCAGTCCGACTTATATGTAGGCCAAAAGAAAATTTGGGCAATGCTAAGGGCAAGAAAATGTAAATTAATAAGGAAGTAGCGACAAATAGTATCATCAAGGAAGAGTGAACCCAACACTTCAGCAATTTATATTTTTCCACTGTGCAAGATATGGATGGAACAGCAACAATTACTTCAACCGAAAACACAGATAATATTAGTGAAGAGGACATCATTTCCTTGAAAGATGTCAACACTGCTGTGCGGAAATCAACAGAGTTGTCAACAAAATGGTTAAATACGAAGGTAGTAGGGCTCAGAAGGAAATTACGAAACTATTTAATAAAATCCTAAAATCAGAAAAGGTACCCAATGAATGGCTAAAAACAATTACCTTCCCAATTTTTAAAAAAGGATTTAAGAAAATATCCCAAAACTACAGAGTTATAACGCTTCTGAGCCATATGGCGAAACTTCTGACAAGAATCTTGTCACTAAAAATCACCGAGAAGTAAGAAATTAGTGGTCAACAACAGATGGTATTTTCATATTGAGAAAGCTAGCAGAAAAATTCACGGAATTTGACAAACCTCTTTTCCTATGTTTTGTGGATTCCAAGCAAGCATTTGACCAGGCAAAACTCAAGAACATATTAAAAGTACTTAATGACAATAATATAGACTATAGAATACTACAGGTCACTAAACAACACAACAATAACAATACGACGCAGATAAAAACAAAAACCGGAATAACCAACGAAATCCCCATATCATCAGGTAAAAGACAAGGGGATAACCCAAGTCTCACACTTTTCAATGTTATTATGGACCAAATAATAAAGAACGTAAAAGAAACTAACATAGGATACAATATTGAAAAGAGGAGATTTCAGGTTGTCTGCTATGCAGAGGGACATAAAATTATTAATAGGTGATCTAAATGCAAAAGGGGCAAAGGCAATGAAGGCAAGAAAGACATCATGGGCAAACACGGAATGGGGAAAATTAACAAAAATGGTCGTAGATTAGTAGACTTCTGCCTGACAAATAATTTAGTTATTGCGGGTACCTTATTCAAACACAACGGCAATCACAAAAAACTTGGATATCACCTGAAGGTATCTATAGAAACTTATTTGACCATATAATGATTGACAAAATATGGAGGAAATCCCTACAAGATACAAGAGTGATGAAAGGTGCAGATGAAGGAACAGACCATCAACTTCTTGGAGCTAAAATAAAAATAAGCTTGAGCAACAACATCCTACCAGCACGCACGAAATTTAATGTTGTCAAAGTAAAAGAAAATGAAGAAATACTGGGGGAGTATAAAAAGGACAAGCAAAAGAATATCGGAGAAATTAACCCACTTAGAAACCTTTCGGTGAAGAACATTTGGCAACCTTTCAGAGACGCAGTAAAGAAAGCGCAAAAGAAACAATTGGACAAAAAGTCGGAAAACAAAAACCATGGATAAAAAACGCTACATTGAATAAAATTGAAGAGAATAGAAGAATAAAAAGGAAATTGTTGAATACAGAAGACGAAACAAGAAAAAACCAAATACATAGAGAATATTGGAATAAAAACAGAGAAGTAAAAAACGAGGGCAAGAAAAGACAGACAAGAGAAACTACCTTGAAAACCTGTTAGAAAAAGCAGAGAAGGCAGTCCAAAGAAGAGATATAAAATACCTATACGAAATAACCAAAACAAACGGGAAAAGGAACCAAGCCAATTAATAGAATACAATAAGCAAACGGAGAAATGCTCAAAAGTGAAGGCGACATCATAAAAAGATAGACAGAATACTCTGCTGAAATGTACAAAAAGAAAGCAACAAGAGATATAGATGAACTAGAGAGAAGCGAGCCGCTAAACATAAACCAAGACGAAATTACAAAGAAGGAAATCCAGGAAGCAATTGACAGTAAATGGTAAAAGCGTAGGCGTGCATGATATCCCCATAGAACTTATTAAAGCAGACACCAGTACCAAAGTACTTGTATTTTGCCACTTTACAAAAATCTATAAACGCCAGATAGTAGAAAAACTAGACTTTTTTATAATTTCCACTCCGAGCGCATGCCCACATCTAGCTATACCTCTCTGCGTCGATGTGTAACAACGCCAGAAAGTTAGGATTCAAATCTTCTTTTTCTGCCAGTGACTCTTGTACTATATAGCCAACTTTTCAGAAGTGGTCATAGAAAAATTATGATTTTGTTATAAAACAAATTCATACAGCATAGAATTTAAATTGTTATAATCTTAATAGTAGAGAATTTATCTTCTCGTAAATAAAATTAGTTTGATTACTGTTTACATAGACAAAGATATTTTTTCTTTTTAAATATCTCTTAATAATAATATCTGGTGTTTTTACACCGAAAAGCTTAAGTTTGTTTCTTTTTTTAATTTTCTTCCGGTACTTTAATTCATAAGCATTACACATGTCAACAAAAAAAAACTTTTTTTTTGGGTTTCTGTTCTAATGCTTAAATTCTGATTCTAGACACCGGAAAACACTTAAATTTTCAAATTTAGCTTTTAAAGTTTGCTTTTCTCTAATTTATGCCGATAATTAAGTTTTAAAGATTTTAATTGATTTTATGAGCAACAGATGGCAGCACTTTTAATAACCCGATAGTAAATTGAATATTATTTGTCAAGGGCCCATTTGTGAGTGTTTACTTGTCTATCACAGCTGTAATAACCGCCTTTGTTTATTACTAAATTAGAAAATGGCATCAAGACAGTGTAAACAGGATGTTGATTCATTCTGTTTTATTTATGGTGAATTTATTAAAGTAAAGAGTAAGAAATTTGCTTTGGCAACAAATTTGAAACTTTGCGAAGCTTATGAAGCCTATTATAACCTGAAAATCCGGAATCAAGATAAAAATTGGTTACCTCACTTTGCTTGCGTTAATTGCAAAAATACATTGGATAGGTAAAAAACTGAAATATAAAAGTTTTACAAATGTCGAGCAAATTTGAATTACACTAGTTGTTATTTTGTTATTTCTAGCCTGGTATCGAGGAGAAAAACGACACATGAAGTTTGCGGTGCCACGACTTTGGAGGGAACCTAGTGATCGTGTGCAAGACTGTTATTTTTGTATCGTTAATCCAAGTAAGCGTCGATCTGGTGAAAATGCTGAAAAGATTTATTATCCTGATCTTCCTTCAACGTCATCTCCGATACCTCATGATGAAAATTTTCCTATTCCATCACGTTCGGAATTAGATAACCTCGCAGTTCAATCTTCACAAAGTTCAACAGAATCCAGTGCACCACTAACCAACACCGATGGTAGTGAATTCATGTTAAAGTCGCAGAGTTTTGGACCACATTTCATAAGCTCAGCTGAATTCAATGACTTAGTACGAGACCTAAACCTACCCAAGAGCAAAGCAGAGATTTTAGGTTCACGATTTAAGCAATGGAATTTGCTTGAAGATGATGTGAAAATAACTGATCAACAAGAGCTACATAAAATTTTTTCATGCTTTTTCACGAAAGAAGCCGGTTTTTGTTACTGTAATAACGTGACTGATTTGTTCGAAGAAATCTAAATACCATTCGCACCATCTGATTGGTGGCTTTTCATCGATAGCTCTTCAAAAAGCTTAAAAGCCGTTCTGCTTCATAACGGAAACCAATTGCCGAGTCTTCCCCTAGCACATTCCGCATTGCTCAAGGAAAGTTATGATAGTGTGAAGATGATACTTGAAAAGTTAAAATATACAGAATACAATTAGCCAGTAATAGGCGTTTTTAAGATGGTTGGTTTTTTGATGGGAATGCAAGGCGGTTATACTAAATATCCTTGTCACCTTTGTCTGTGGGACAGCAGAGCAGATTCGGTACATTACCAACGGCGTATATGGCCTAATCGAGCCGAATTTCAGATCGGAAAACGTAATGTAAAGTCGGAACCAGTTGTAGAGCCTAAGAATGTATTGATACCGCCGTTACATATAAAATTAGGCCTAATGAAACAATTTTTAAAAGCTCTGGATCCAAATTCTGAAGCTTCGGAATATTTAAAGGGATTTTTTCCCAAATTATCTCACGCTAAAGTCAAAGCGGGTATTTTTATTGGACCACAAATAAAACAACTAATGAAGAGTGATGACTTCACAGTATTTCTCAATGTTCGTGAAAACCGGGCCTGGGAGAGTCTTAAAGCAGTAGTCGATGGTTTTCTTGGAAACAACAGAGCTGACAATTATAAAGAATTGATTGAAACTATGCTTAAAAGTTTTAAAATTATGGGCTGCAGAATGTCCCATAAACTTCATATGCTCCATTCTCACCTGGACGAATTTAAAGATAATATGGGTGCCTACTCAGAGGAACAAGGAGAACGTTTTCACCAGGATGTGATGGACTTTGAACGACGTTACCAAGGGCAGTACAACGAGAGTATGATGGGAGATTACATTTGGAGTTTAATACGAGACAGCCCTTACAAACATAAGAGAATTACGAAAAATATTCATTTTTAAACCTAATATTTAGTTATTTTATATTTATATGTTATTATTTATCACAAATATTGAATTAAAAAGACTTTGATGTTAAGTAAAAACTTTTCTAATCGCAATTTAAAATAAAATTAAAAAAAATTAAAAAAAATTGCTCTAGTTTCTACAAAAGCAAACTTTGATCCAAAAAATAGTTTTTTCCTTTAGTTTTAGCGTCCGAGAAACCAGAATTTCACATGCAGAAGCCAGACCCAAAAATTGTGTTGACCGATGGTATAGATCGTTAAAACTAATTTTCTATTATTAGTTAAGACCACGATTTATTTTGTTTATAATCAAGCAATTTTGCCAACTGAACATCAATGTATTACATCGTACGACTCGTTTCACAGTTTAAGTGAATTCTCTGCATGTTTTTCATGTTTTTGAGCGTCCTTTGAGTAACACTGATGAAAAAAAAGAACAATAAACTACGTGTTGCTGCCTCTAGAATTTAACCTCTTGCTTGCAAGCACGCACATCGCATTTACCAGGTCCTGTTGCTAACTCATTGTTAAAGAAATTTGTTTAAAAATTGTATAGCTAATGTAAAATGTTTACCACTTTATTTTTTTAATGTTCAGCTTATTTATTTAAGGTTTTATTTATGTACATACTCTGTTAAGGTAGTTACTTTATTTCTAACTAGCTAGCAGTGTAACTAATTAAAAGTGAGTTAATCCTTAATCAATGTAAACAAAAGTAAACGTTTGTAAAATTACTAAACCACCTAGGTGATTGATTAATAATGTAACTGCAGTATGTCTCAGTTATTGAGTTTTGTAGTTTTCGAATATAACGACGGACACTTGACTTACACGTCAAGTCCTTCCTGAAATGCTTGAATAAACTTTAGTTGTTAGCAACCTGAAATGCAACGCACCCTGGTTTTCAAATAAACTTGCAGTACTTTCGTTTCATCTTTTTGCCAGGTTCAGAAGCACCAAGAAATTTAGACTATCTAGTGTATGTCAAAACAAACTTCGCGTTCCAATTAATGCTGAGAGGGTATTGAACAGAGAAATTAATTATTTTGTTATACGATAAGTACGTGGAAATTTAAGATGACAGAGTTTATTAAAAGCCAGATATTTCGACATTTCCACTAAGGTACTAACTACTGTCATTAACCAATCAATATATGCATCTCCATGTTAATCAATAGCGTTTGGATAGTTGAGCGAATAACGCCACGCAGTAACATAAACCTTCAGGAATTTAACTTCAAATAAACGGGTAACACAACGACCAGTTTTCACGTAATACAGTCAGATTCGGATATCTAAAGAGGAAAAAGCGGTAACGTACAGATGAACAAAGAATAAAACAGTAATAATTAAAAGACTTTTTATACAAGCAGAAATTTATCCAGTTCTTAATTAAACTTGGATGTATCTGCATTGCACAATGATAAAAAAGATCTTTATGAAAGCACCAGGTCCTTGTAATTGCAACAAAAATTTCTCTTAGAATTATGAGCTAATTAATAAGAAAGCGGAGTACGTAATATATTTCAATGAAAATCTTGCCTTAATTATTATATTTTTAAAGAATATAAATACATTTTCACCTTTGAAAAGTTATTTCCACGTGTGTATTTGCCGTTATTTTTGTACCTTTTCTCTAGAACACTCAGAAATCCAATTACAAAAGAATACGACCCCTTAAATTCGAAAATATTTAAAACAAATGAAGGAGTATTAAAATAAATGGGGCCAATAAACATTGGTTTAGTTTAAGTAGTGCACTCGACGTGACCTGGGAGAGATTCTTCGGCTTGTTCGCTTATAGATCTAAGACGATTCTTACGCCGGAGTCTTGGCGTATTTCCTGGATTTTGACAATTGAAATGACCGTTGTGTCGTAATTTAACATTAAGCTTGCTCGGGAAATGGAATTTCTTTTGAGGAAATTCTCTTTTGCACATCCACTTTAACTACCTAAACACTGCACAGCAAAATGGATATGTTCTAGTGCTTGTATGTTGTATACAAGTGTTTTTGTGGTTTTTATATCCTATTTCCATTATAATGAAACTGCAGGGGGCAAGCAATTTTGTTAATAAGAAATCCCTGGCACTCTTAAATTTTTCTTGTATGCGTGTCATTTTTTTTATTTTGTTAGATTCCTAAGAACATCCCATGTAATTTAATTTACAAGAGAAACAAAAATACTAGGAGGGCAATAATTCTTCCCAAAAGCAATGTGACGACTGTATCAATAGAAGCAAAAGCCGAGAAAGTGTGTGTAGTGTATCACTCACCAAATTAATCAACATTAGTGAAACTTTTAATATCAAGCTAGGAAGCCGAAATAGAATAGCAGCACTACGCCCTTTAATAACATCAAATCAAATGTGAGGGGGTAGCAGAAGATATAGGGGTGTGTGGTTGAGACAGCGGCGTGCTCTGACGTCGAATTGCTTTGATTCATGGCTTGCCAGTGAATGATATAGGTTTTGTTTTTCACATGCCATAAAATATACTCCTTATATTAAAATAGTTTTATAACGAAATTATTTGCCGAAGTGAAATATGCGGTGCGCAGTGTCGCTTTGAATCTCGACGATGTCTGCTATTTCTCTTTTTCTTTTGCTTTCATATCCTCTAATAAATTCTTCATATTTCCTTTTATATCTTGAGATGTTTTATATTCAAGAAAGTTTTGTTTTTAATTTGAAACAAAAATAAATTTACAAGGGACAAACAAAATCAGTATTTACGTTACTTTGTTATTAAATATTTGCATTCTATACACCTGTTCAAATGTTTATTTTCCGATTACAAAGAAAAATATTTATTGAAGATAGGTACCTAACAACTTCCAAAAATATGAAATTAAAGTTCTTTACTGTTTTATTTGTCAAGATTATTTTGCGATGGCAACTAATAAGCAACTTGTAAACAATTACACAGGTAGGGATATAATTAAGTATTAAGTTGACTACAACCCCAAGTCATACTGAACATACCAATTCATATTTAAATACTAAGTTTAATTGCAATAGAATAAACACTCTGCTATTCTAAAATAAATGTTATTATTAAATAATCTCAATACAAATCAATAAGAGACCATATTATCTACTAACTAGAATCAAAATTCTTTTGATTTAACAAAATACAAGTCTGCTCCAACAAGATATTTCAGATTCCTGGTCTTCAAAGTTATGTTTTTTTTATTCAAATAACAAATAATTTGTTCAAGATTAAATCATGATATGCAACTGATCTCCAAATGATAAAATTACAGAAATGTTTATGCTTGGGTATTTCGGTTTAAATGTATAGAAATTGCCATCCCTCCTTTCATTGAGAAAGAATTTACATAGAGTGCAGTATTAACCAATACAGTTTTTGCTTTCAAACCCTAATAAACTGATATTAATAAATTCTTTCTATTTTGTTTTTTTTTGATGGCTTGTTTTAGTTTCTTCAGTACTTGGCTATTTATAGGCCTTCTTTGCTCTTAATTTAAATGTGTGCCAGATCTTGCCCTCTGAAATCTAGAAGGGCATCTGGTATTTTTAAGGTTCTCTTAGGTTATTATTTGAAATAAAATACAACTCCGTTCTCTGATAAGTTGTTTACTTTTTTAAGCGTTTTTGTAAAATTCAAATATTTCTATTAATCTCTAATTGTAAATAATATAACAAATCTAACACGAATTCAAGCTCTTCAGAAATTTTCTATACTTAAGTAAGCATAGATAATTAAAAACTCTATTTAGTATTTTTGCTGGCATTAAACGTACCGATAAGCCTATGAATGTTTGCCAGGTAAGGTTTATGATAGAATGCACGTTTCTATTCTTCATGAGATTGAGCTCTATGTCTCCAAGTTATTGGGAAATACCCACTTCTTAAGACTAATCTAGAGAGGGGTAGTCTTGTACGTAAACTAACACAACGTGCCTTTGAGTTCTAATTACCAGGTGTATACCTATGAAATGAGACTTTCAGCTATTAGACCACAGATGTCGCTAGGAGTATTTTTAAACTGTCGCAAATGTCTTATTTTTTTCGTCTGTCATCTGTCAACAATATTCAATTCATTGTTTGTGATGTTTCATACAACAACGCATTTTTTTCGCTCTTAAAAATGTCGAATTTCGTGCCTTCAAACTACGATTTGCGGACATCGTTGATTTTCTGTTATCAATTGAAGAAAAACGCTTCTCAAGCTCATCAAATGCTTATAGAAGCTTACGGTGGACATGCTCTAAGCAGAGCACAGTGCTTCAGGTGGTTTGAAAAATTCCGAAGTGGTGATTTTAGCGTGGAGAACGAGGAACGTGGCCGGCCACCGAAAAAGTTTGAGGACACCGAATTGCAAGCATTGTTGAATGAAGATGATGGTCAAACGCAAGAAATGATGGCAGAGCAGTTGGGAGTGACCCAAAAAACCATTTGCAAACGTTTGAAAGACATGGGCATGATTTTAAAGGTCGGAAGATGGGTGCCGCATGAACTGACTGAAAGGCAGCTAGAGAACCGAAAAACCACTTGTGAAATGCTGCTCTCCCGGTTCAAAAGGAAGTCTTTTTTGCATCGAATCGTTACGGGTGATGAAAAATGGGTGTATTTCTCCAATCCCAAGCGTAAACGATCGTCACAAGCCAAAATCAACGGCCAAACCAAATCGCTTCGGCCGCAAGGCAATGCTGTGTGTTTTCTGGGATCAGCATGGTATGATTTGGTACGAGCTATTAAAACCAGGTGAAACAGTTGACGGTGCACGCTACCAACGACAATTGGCCGATTTGAACAGCGCTATACACCGAAAACGCCCAGAATATGCCGATCGGCGTCACAAAGTAATTTTTCTTGATGACAATGCACCACCACATCGAACAAGAGCGACCCGGGAATTGGTGGAGACGTACGATTGGGAACCGCTGGTGCATGCGGCTTACTCACCAGACTTGGCGCCTTCCGATTATCATTTGTTTGCATCGATGGGCCACGCACTTTCCGAGCAGCGCTTCAATTCTCACGAAGAAGCCAAAAAATGGCTCGATGATTGGTTTGCGGCCAAAGACGGCCAATTTTTTTGGCGCGGCATTCACAAATTGCCTGAGAGATGGGTAAAATGTGTCGCTAGCGATGGCTATTATTTTGAAGATTAAATTTGTAACCATTGTTTGTTAATAAACGTTTAAAATTGAAAAAAAAAGTCTCATTTCATAGGTATACACCTATGTAGATCTCGTCAGAGCCTATGAATGTTCCTCAGGTAAGGTTTACGATAGAACGCACGTTTCGATTGTTCATGAGACAGAGCGCTACGTCTCCAAATTATTGGGAAATACCCACTTCTTAAGACTAATCCAGAGAGTGCTAATTAGATCTCGTCAGAGTCTTGATGTTTGTGTAACAATATCGTGTTTTTAATATGTCTGAAGATCAGCTTTGTTGAAAAAACTTATTTGTAGACTGTTCGGCTGCGCTCGTCTTATCGAGCGTCATGCTCGAACGTTGGTGGGGTAGCAACCCTTGAGGATAGGCGACAGGAGAACACTCTCGATACAGAACACCACGAGACACGGTCGCGGGTCAGAACGCGAGGCCAGATCATTATCAATAAACAATCATTAAAGCTTACAGTGAGTTTTATTATCAGCTTGTGTTAAAAGCAACTCAAGACACAACATATTGGTCCTTCGAGCCGGATCCAAGCATCCAAGTATCCAAAGTAAGATCAGCATCAAATAATCATCATAAACAAAGCATCAGCAACCAGTAATCAACAGACGTAGACAGAATCAGAATTGAATAAGGTTAGTGACCATTCCCTTATATCCTTTCTTATAACCTACTTATCATGCCTCAAGATCAGAGTCAAAAGATTTACGCGGACGCGCTAAAACAAAATTAAGCAATTTTATTAATTATTTACAAATGTTTGATGGAGATTCTATTCCTGATCCAATACAGCTATTAATCGGGTTAGAAAAAATAGACCAAACATATAATGAATTCGATGAAATTCAATTTAAAATAGAAGAATCTGCCGCAGTAGATGAAAAAGATATTGAAATGCAAGAACGAATCAAATTTGAAAACAAATATTTTGAAGCGGTAGCAAAGGCGCGATCATTTTTATCTCAATTTAAACAATTAAACAACAATAGTAGTAATAATAATTCAAAGCAAAATTTCGAAGTTTCAGCCTATAAAACGGAAATTAAATTGCCTCCCTTAAAATTACCTTCCTTTTCAGGAACCTTTTCAGGTTGGTTTTCATTCAATGATACATTTAAATCATTAGTAGATTCAAACAACCAGTTATCAAACTTACAAAAATTTCATTATTTAAAATCATGTGTTCAGGATGATGCAGCTCAGGCTATCAAGACGTTACCGCTAACTGAAGAAAATTATGACACGGCTATGAAAATTTTGCAAAATCGTTATGAAAATCGTACACTCATAGTACAGGAGCATGTATTAAAAATTGTCGACTTTCCTATAATTCAAAAATCATCCTCTATATTATTGCGTCAGTTGCTCGATACTGTTGTGGTCAATATAGAAGCGCTAAAAACATTAGAAATTCCTGTAGATTCGTGGAACGCACTCGTTGTTCCCATAATCGAGAAAAAAATCGATTATCTTACAGTAAAAGAATGGCAAAATAAGCTAACAACCGAAGTACCGACATTAGATCAATTAGGAGACTTTCTAGAAAAACGATGCAATCTGTTGGGATCATTTGCAGCAAATTCTCATGTAAATAATAATCAGCATTTACAAACAAACACTAAAATTCAATCGAATAAAAAATTTCATCAAGCGCATAGCAAAACTACTTCCCTTGTAAGCGCAAA